>APFE030593745.1:222691-295177 GCA_000404065.3 Pinus taeda | reverse complement strand
GGATGCAAATAGTTCCTCCTCCTTGTACAGATATGGGAGTTTGCACACTCTCAACACTCATCGTAGATGCCATGCTTCCAGCATTAGTCATAGAAGGAATAGATGGGTGTAAACATGGGCTCGAAGGCCTATGAGTATGGGTTTCGACGTACAATAGAACGTCTGGATGATCAGGAGGAAGAGGAGAATTCGGAGCCACAAATGACTCTAAAAGATCTTCAACTTTGATATTATCTTCCGACTGAAAAAGTACTTGAGAAAGAACTGGTGTGTTCCTCTCTAACTCTTTACTGGTCTTGTGAATTAATGACCCCAAGCGGAGGATCAATCTCTGATGCATCTGCTGCCACTGGTTGAAAACCACTGGCAGATTGCTCCTATGCCTTCTAGAAGAATGCTCAGGACTCGTAGGTGATAGCCCATGAAGTCTCCTAGACCGTTGAGATGGTCTATCAGCCACTTTGAATTATTTAAAAGATCTACTTAAAGACTCAAAAAATTATAAAGCTAGGTTGACTAGGAGCAAAGAAAACTCACTAAAAATTCCCTAAAGATATCAGCAATCAAACAACTCTCAAGTATTTCTGCTCTGGGTGATTAGGATCAGACACCAAAATACAAGAAAGTTAATAACAAGGGCCTTCCGAAAATAGACTGGGGTAATTACGCCCCAGGCCTACTAGTGAAGGTATCAGAGGCAGTTATGCTGAACTCCAAACAACAGCCTTTACCGGTGCAAACACCCAAGCTTCACAAGGGTACCCTCTAGAAGTACTGTTGAACGTGATACAACGTCAGCCTCAAGTGCCACGAGATTCCCCTCCGCAGCCACCTATGTGATCCCTAGGATAGGCAAGTATAGTCACCAACTTGTATCAGAAGTCGGGCGGAATAGTCGTGAGGCGGGATCGACAAGTAATAGAGGGGGTATCTCTCGTCCTTATCTCACTCTCCCTCATGCTTTAATCCTAGTTACGGATATTTCTCGATCTCCTTAACGTTATTGGATTTCACTCATTAATCAAACTTCTATGTTTTGTAATTTTGAACAGCCTTGGAGAGTTAACTCTCCTATCGCCTAATCCAAGGCCCTAATAAACCTAAACTTGTTGGTGTATTCTGATGACAACATAAAAGTTCTAGTTTATTTTAATTAATCGCTTGATTTTAATTGTTGTTCTTTAAGTAAAGGGTCAAGATGGGAGTGAAACCAATGATGTTTGTATGACGCAATAGAAATCAATGAAAAACTAACTACATGAATGCATTCATTTTTCCTTAGATGAAAAGAGATCTCTATACGGGTTCTATGAAACTTCTACAAAACAAAATACTTTTTCTCTTCTTTTTTTGAAACACACTTCACACACCCAAAAACTAAAGACTATGAATGCTTTAACAATGCAAACTACCCTAATGCAAGATATAATGGAGATGCAAGGCCCTAAATAACACTCAAAAAGCAAAAGTAATTGTTTATAACTAATAATAAGCCAACTTAAGTACTAAAGAGGATGCAAGTTTTGAACACAAAATTCTCTCCAAACAAGAAGGACAAATTGTAAAAAATCGCAATTCACTTTCAACAACAAAAAGAAACCATAAACCAATCTTGGAAAAACAAAAACAAAAACAAAGTTTTTTGAGATCTTTTCTTTTCTAAAAAAGAAACCAAAACTACTTTTTGAAATCACCAAAATCCTACTAAAACTCAAAAGATCAAAAAAAGAGCACAAGGAGTCTTTGCAAGTTACAAACTTGAAAATGAACAAAAAATTGAGCAAAAGGACTTCAACTTGTACAAAACGACCCAAATAGCGGTAAAGAGTTTGACAAACTAACGATGAATCCAGGAAAGAAATACTTTCGAATTCGTCAAAAAGACCTTCAAAAAGTAAGAAAAGCTATGAGGCCACAAAACAAAGGAGAGAAAAGCAAGTATATTTGAAATTCAGGCTTGACACTGAAACTAAAAACAATCTCATGTTTTGGAGGTCCAGAACAATCAAGAACTTCAGGAGGAAGTCTTGTGTGCCAAAACACAAATTACAAACTCGCTAAAGAAGCAAACCTAGGCCAAATCTTTTCAAAGAGGAAGAGATTTCGAAAAAGTAAGCTTGTAGAATAATGAAATTCTTCAGACAGCAATTAACCACATAGAGACTGAAAAGACCAAGCAACAAATCTATCTAAGCTGAAAGATTTGAAAAAAATGCAAAAATTTGAATACGCCACTGTGTGCAAACACAGGGGCGTGTACACGTGCTCTTGACACAGGAAACTCATGTATACGTGAGTTCACTTTACAGAAACAAGCATGTATGCGCGACTGTAAACAAAGTAAAGAGTGTATACAAAGCTTTGCAAGAAAAAATAAAAAACAAAGTCTGATCCAAAAGATCAGACTTGAGGCCTGGGACTCTAGTAGACCAAATAACACTGTAACCGCAAGAAAACCAAAGACTGAGCCCTGATTGAGAATGAACAACCCAAACCAGGAATAACAAGATTGTTATCCCGAGTGGAGTTGCCAATTCTATTTCGGGTGAAAGCACCCTAAGGCTTTTGGTTAGAACTCCAACAGAGCAAAAGCAAACTACAACAAGAAATACTCAAACAACTCAAGCAAGATGCTTATATTATCAAACTACGTAAGAGTGATTGTACCCAGATTTCCTTTGTTCGAGTAGGTCCCGCAGGGTTCAGACTCTCTGCAGCTCCCGTTTTTCTTCAAACCTGAAAATCATTCAATTCGAACATACATAGCAATATAGAAGTAAAGAATATTCACAAAATTGACTTTATATCATATATACAAATGATTGATCATACATCAAAATGACATTCGTATATGAATTAAAACATAATTTGATGCATAGACATAGTTAATTTCGGAAACAAGACAACATTTCTTTTATTGCAGTAAGCTATAAATAACATGGAGAGAATTCACCTGAGTCTTTCTTTGGCTCCAAGCGGAACTGTCCTCTCTAGATTCGTCCTATCCCAACCTTCAACAATATTCTTCCATCACCAACACCATGATATCTCAAGCAAAAGGAAAGATATCTATAATCAAGGAAACAAGGGTTTCCTGAAGATTGGGGAAGTGCATGAGGCACAGGGATTCATCAGACTCAGTCAAGGATAATCTCAGTATAATAACTTTATCTCTTCTTCTCTCCCTTAAGGCCTTCCTATAAAGGTCTATTTACACCTCTCCCAATTAGCTTTTTAGTTGGGAAACAGTTGGGCCACGGGCAATAGGAGGTAATCAACAGGTAAAACCCGTGAACTCCGCCCAAAATTAAGGAAATTTAACTTTTTAAGTGTTTTAATACATATACACGGGTTGGGTATTGACTGACCCACGTGTACACACTTTTAGCTCAGGGTAAAATAGCGTACAGGGAATAAAACACTATTTTTTATATATTTGGACCAAGTCTAAAAGGAGGGGTTGCCCTAGGCCATAAACAAAGCATCATTTATACCAAGAGTGGTAAATGGTGCTATAACAACTGTCACAGATTATGACCTTCAAATTACGAAGCTAAGGGACAATTCCCCTGTGCTGCCAATTTCTTAATTCTCTAATAATTGTAACACCTGAAAACCAGCTTATGTTGGTAGCTGTTACACCCAACAATAAATAAATAAATAAAAGAGCAATAAAAACATATGAATAAAAATCTAACTATGAAAACCTCTCCTGGGGCACAGAAAGACCGATTGTGACAACTGAAACCCACTATGTGGTAGTTGTTGCACATTTTTTTTTCCTTTGTAACAGCATTATGTAGTTCATGCATATTCTATTTTTTATGTTGTTATAGGTTCTATTAGAATATGTTTGTAAATTCTTTTTGTAAGTATTTTAAAGAATCATGTAAATAAGAAACGACTGTAGAGATAGCATGGAAATTGGGTCGGTTGTTACATGTGTAACGGTTGTCAACCTGTAAGCAGTCACATCAGCAAAATTGTCATCCTCAATATAAAAAAGAGGGAGTATTCATCAGCGTTATGTCGCAGGAGCAATTCATACAACTAGCACATCATCGCTGGAATTAATTATATCGCTGATCCTTGTTATCGGTCTTTTCTTGCCACATCACGTCAGGTACGTCATACAAAGGTATATCACTTCTGCCCTCTATTTAACATTCATGGAAATTAATATGTTATCTCTTTAGATGGCTGAGGAAGGGCGTCACATTAAACTCGAGGGAGAGGACGAATCATTTCATAATCTATGATGTTGAATTTAAAGTCGGTAATCATTATTAAAACTTTGTCATCATTATCCCTTTATTTTGATCATGCCAAGAATTAAAACACATTTAAAACTAGACTTCATGATCCATACCAATAATGAAACCATATCGTGTGCATTATGATCCTCCCTAACCCGAAATCCTCATTTTATTTCCCATTTCACTGCCCTAACATCAACCTCAGTGAAGCGTTGCACCTTCATTCCAAAATTCTCAAAGAAACAGTAGAATACAGAGTGCTGGGATAGAGATGGGAGGAGCAGCAGTCCGACAAGAGCACAATTCGACTGAAGCATTGGAGAATTTCCCTGAGGCATGCCAGGTTTTTAAGGAAGCGGGCTGATTCTAATTTTTCGAATGGCTCAAGGGATCAAAGAAGTCGGTGCCCATGGAGTTTGATTGGAACCTGCATAGAAACCAGACAGAAGTTTGGGAGTTAAAGATAGAAGTGACAAAATAAGTGATTTCCCATGTGACATCACTACAAACAGTGGGGAAACAATGGTTCGGAAAAAGAAAAAGAAAAAAAGAAAAGAGTCAATGACCCCTCTTTTAAGGCATAATTCCTTCAAGGAGAGGAACAATTGTAGAAGAAGGGTGAGGGAATTAACAGATCCTCACTCCCTCAGCCATGGGGAGATGTATCCCTGTACATTATCAAGTACATGACCTGCAAAGGAAGGGAAACAATCATGTTTAACTACCATTTTGCACTGCTAAACCACTTGCGGGACAGGAAACTGGTTAACCTTCCATATTTCTTGTTAGAAAACATCAAGCACATGTCTGCGGCTATAAAAATTGTTGAACACCCAGAAACTTGTGTCACCAATCATGGTCATATTAAATTGATCATACTAGGAGCATTAGAATGACAAGGCAGAAGCTGGAAATAATTCATAAGTAGAAAGACAAGGACCTCCAGCAAGAGGCAAACTGAAATCCCTGATGCCCTAAAGGAAGCAAGGAAGACTAGAGAATGAGACCAGCCTTCAGAAGGTAGGATCGAGAAAAGATCATTGAAGAAGCCGATAGGTGGAAATATACCAAAGAAATGGGTAAAAGTCAATTCATGGTCAGACACTTCACCTTCATCCAGAAAAGAACCGAGCAAGGACACAGGGAAGCAAAAAGAAGGGGAACAGCCCCATGCAGAAGAAGACCCTCTACTAGGTAAGGACGAGACTCAGTTTTTTCTGCTTAAAATAAAAAATTTAGAAGAAGGAAATGAAAAATTAAGGTAGCAATTAGAATGAAGTAGA
This sequence comes from Pinus taeda, assembly GCA_000404065.3. NCBI lineage: Eukaryota > Viridiplantae > Streptophyta > Pinopsida > Pinales > Pinaceae > Pinus > Pinus taeda. Next base: position 289,638 of record APFE030593745.1, on the reverse strand, counting down.
GCATAAGCAAGGGTCCTAGACCTAGATATCCAAGCAGAAGTAGCGGACAAAATGAGGGTGGATTCTGCATAAGGTCCTATGTGTGTGGCATGCACCATAAACTTAGCAGAAATCGAATATAAAGTCTATGTTGCGAGCACCATCTCGATGGAAACTCAAAGTGAACCCTGGGAAGCTATTACACAGGAACCTGTTGATGATGTTGCTGATACACAATAACTGGCAACTGAAATGGAGCATCCCATAGGTAGTGACCCGAGAGCTAATACACAAGAACTTGTCGATGACACTGTTGTTACAAAAGAACCTACTGATAACATTGTTTTTACACAAGAACCAAAATTAGAGGTAGAAGCTACCCAAGGATGAAAAGAGAAGGTTGCTACTTAAGAACCTGTTAATGATGTTGTTGTTACATAAGAACGAACAACAAAAATAGAGCAGCTCAATCCTCGAAATGTTGTTACACCCCCAAGTGATATTGCATGTGAAGGAACACAAGGTCTTGAATCAGGATGTTGTTCGGAGAAAAATTTATTGATATCAGAGGTACAGATGTGGCAACAATAGGCACTCTTGTTGCAGGAAGGAGCGATATTGCTGGTGGCACACTAGAAAGTAGTAAACTCGCTCAAGGAGAAATGCGCTGAGAAGGAATCGGCAGAAAAATGGGAAAGATGCAGAAAAGAGGCAGCTATGAAGAATAAAGAAGAGTAGTTGCAGCTATTGTAGTAGCAGGTTCAGGATTTAACGAATGATAAACACAAACTGCATGAATGCGTCCTAAATCTGTTAGGGTATAAAAGACCCTCTTCGTCCTACCTAGCTTTTCTGTGGGAATGATTTTTCTTGTTTCAGTTGAAGGCGATCTATGAAAATATATCGTATTTGGGTAATTCTACCAGAACCTTTTTGGATATTTTTCGTGCATGTGATTTCCATGACAAAAGTTTGTTTTGTGAGTTTTTCCTCCATAATATAATTTGTGAGCATGCTAGTATGCACATGCTTGCGTGTGTTCTTTCTTACATGGGAGATCTGCAATTGCATGCCTTTATTTCTTTTATGAAAAATCAGATAGAATGACACATGGCCATGAAGTCAGTGGACGTGAATGAAAAGAAGGAAATATTAATGATCCGGGCTAAATCGGGTATGGCTGCAGAATTAAGACGACTTTTTAGGAAATTTTTGAGTTTTCTAAATGTCAAGGAATGGGCAACCATCTCCAGGAGAAGAATCGTGAAGCTCTGCCTCAACCTTTTTGTGCAGATGAAGAGTCGTGCACTAACAGGGTACCATAAAAGCACAAAGGTTAGTAGTACGGGACTACAAGAGAGCAACCCGTTTGGTTTTCAAAATATCATGGTTGTTTTTGTATGGGTCCTAGAGTATGCCCGGATTGTGGATCTATTAGACACCTTTTGGATAGAACTCAAGTTTAAGTATCCTTTGATTTGGCTGCCAGTGGAGGAGTACCAGCCTCAGTATCAACTGTGTGATTATGAGGAGGAATCTTGGCCACATCAGCTGATGGCCACTCAAGGCTACAGTTATGCTGAGGAGGACACTGCTAACGCCTATAATATGACAAAACTGCATATGAAGTATAGAAGCAGGGTCTGAAATATTTTGCATGAGGACATGCAATTGCTTCAGCTTGGGAGAGATGTTGGGTGCAGGTTTTGTGCATGTTTTGGACACCTTTTCCCCCCATCCTTGACCATTTCACCTCTGAACATGTGGATTTTATATCATAATTACCCTTTTCCCGATTATAAGAATCCATTTTTGCTATGACATATTATTTTTCCATTTTTGTTAAATATGAACGAGGTGATGTCTTTTTTATGAATAATCAAGGTAAATATGGAAAAAGTTCTCTGGCTCTGTTTCTTTCAAGTGATGCTCCAAAGTCCATGGTGAAAGGATGAACAGCGGTGTGATAATTCACAAAGGGGTTTTGAGTACTTGATGTCTCAGACCATTGTCATTACACCCCGAATTGATGTTATACCTCAAGCATTGATGTTACACCTCGAATTGTTGTTACTCCATGGGATGTTGACTACACTGTAACTATATAGGACCATGGGTACTATTCCACAAAACAGTTTTTGTAAAGATTGTATTATCTATGGGCGGCTAAGGAATCAAGGCAATTGTGATTTTGAGAAATGATGTAATAGCGATATGCCTTGTATTTAGAACCTGTTGTAGTGATTTCTATTCTCTCTCGATATTGATCAACATGAGAATTGTGAGATTCTCATGACTGATCTATTTCTTATTTTGGACATGTAAATCTTATAAAGGGGACTTAGTTCCATGTAAACAGGAGGGACAGTATCGTCATTTTGCATTTGTAATTCATAACCATTTTAATACAAAAAATATCATTGCTAATGTTTTTACAAACGTGGTGTTGATACTTTACTAATTCACATTTCATCCTTGTGCCCTGCTAGGGAGGAAGGGCCCTCCTCTTTAGCAGGGATTGCAGTAGCAGCGGTAGCATAGTGGTAGATTAATTATTGTTCCTTTCAGTAAGTGTGAAGTTATTTTTGTTGCCGTGTAATTTGCAGAATGGGTTTATTTCTGTTTCCAGATTTCTGATATGTTGTCACATAGGATTGATTTGAACATAATATTCAGCTAGCCAACTTATTTAGTGGTGTGGTGTGTGTTCCGCCTTCTCCTTGGTAACATGAAGTGTGGTTTCATTTTCTATAGAATGTTTTTTATTTCTGCATGAATGTTACTTTCTGTAATTAAATTCAACGGCATTTGTTCTATCTTTTATTTTTACTCATGGTTGAAGTGTATCAGCGTAGACAGTGCATACTCCTTTGAAATAAACAGACCTACCCTGGGTTGACAATTAGTGGTTGTGATTCATTCATATTAACAGTGATTAAATCGACTCAACAATCTGTTACAACCTTTATCCATTCCAAGTCAGCGTTGGAAGGAAGTCTCAATGGAATTTATCATAGTTTTACCCAAGTCTGAAGGAAAGAGTGTCATCATGGTGGTAGTTCATAGACTTACCAAGTATGCACACTTTTGTGCATTATCTCATCCTTTTAAATCCAATACATTTGCTACTACATTTATTGAAACAATTCAAAAGCTACATGGAAAGCCAAATAATATTGTAAGTGACAGAGATCCCATTTTCACTGGAAATTTTTGGAGGGAATTATTTTTCTTGTCTTGGTATCAATTAGCTCATAGCTCATCTTATCATCCGCAATCTGATGGGAAAACTAAGATAGTGAGAAAATGTTTGGAAGGATATATTCATTGCATTGTATCTGATAAACAAACACAAATGGTCAAGTTGTTACCTCTAGCTAAATGGTGGTATAACCCTTCCTTCCATTCTGTAGTAAAAATAAACCCAATTATGGCACTTTATGGATATCATCCACCATCCATCACTCTAGCGCATAGTTGAATGAAACAACAGGCAAATCAGCATCATGGTGAAAGAAGTTTTGATGTAGGAAACTCAGTATTTTTATGACTACAACCATACAAACAAATGTCCCTCAAGCAAGCTAAGAAGAATAATAAATTATCATCCAAGTATTGTGGTCCTTACAAGGTGTTGCAAAATATTGGTACTATGGCATACAAATTGGAGGTGTCTGCATCTTCCCAAGTACACCCAGTTTTCCATGTTTCATGCTTAAAGAAGGTTATCTGTGACAAGCTCCCAATTCAAACAGTGTTATCAAAACTTGAAGAAGAAGGAAAAATCATATTTGATCCTGAAGCAGTCATGGAAACAAGAACCCAACAGCTACGGAATCGATTAATTTCAAAGTATCTCATTAAGTGGAAGAACTTACCCATTGAAGATTCCACATGGGAGGATGAGAATTTTATACAGAAGCATCTAGAACTAATCAAGCATTGAGGACAACACTTTTTTGAAGGAGAGGGTCATGTTAGGTCCCTATAATACTAGTGTATCCCCCTTATTTTTATTGTTAGTGTAACTCCCTATTATTATTATTGTGCCCATGTATCCCCCATGTTGTTATTGTTGTGTCCAATAGAAGCTCACTATTGTTATTGTTGTTCCCTTATATTATTATTGTTATGTAGTCTCTGATTATATTGTAACCCCTTAAACTCATATATATACCAAAGAGGTCTTAGCATTTGTATCATCCAAGAATTGTTCATTTATGTGATGTTAAGTAGGTTTCCCCCTCAAAGAGGTTATTTCTCAGGTTGTTGATCTATCTCTTCTTCTTTTTTGTGAGTTGGTTGCATAACACCTTTTGGGTGCACCATGATCCCTCAAGTGTGTGGCACTGATGTGTTTTGCCTCTGCCTCGTGCAGTACAGAGTTATTTCAAAATGGACTAAACATCACAGTAAATTCACTTATATAATATTTATACCATTAGTTACTTAGCATAATATCATAACTCTTCGATATAGTGTAATGAATCTCATTGTATCTTCTACCTCAATTAAATTTCCATTAATAAAGAAATGAAAATTATATGCAAGATATCAATTCACCATTAACATCATCATACACATGCACAAGATCTCACAAGGGAATGGCCCTCCAACCTTCAACTTTAATTAATAGAACATAGTTACAACTTATCCCAAGAAAATGGTTTGTTCAACAAGAATACATAGCCAATATCACAATAGAATTACCACAAAACCTTCCTTCACCCGCTCGCATCATGCCGGGTCAATTTAGCACGCTTTTGGTTCACCTCAACCCCTTGTCAGGTCCCTACCACCCTTCATGACCCGTTGTGGTTCATCTTCAAGGTTCACTTGAGTCTAAACGACTATAAGCCACGAGTTGCCTCCTCAACTCCCTTGTATCCTTATTTGTCTTTCACACTTGTCCCTTCACTTTTATGCAACTTTAGTTGTGCTCTTTCTTGCGTTTGTTTCGATGGATGGTCACCCCATTTCGCCATGTGGCTCTCACATATATATGAATGTCCCTTACTAGTGCAGCCTTAATTCCACCATACTTCGGGTCGGCTCCCCTCATAGGTTGGGCACCTATAATCAAGTCGACTCCACCCTTCCACCCAAACACCCACACAACTGCCTAATGTGTCCGCTTGATTTCACCATATTGCACTACCTTGCCCGACCAACATATCTCTAATCACTCAATCTATCATTTTGGCCATCACTTGGCCTGCCTCAACATGCCCATGGTTACTCGTTTGGGCACTCCACCCATTACTCATTCCACCACAATTCCCTCCTCTCGGTCCAACATGCCCTAGGCTAACTTCTCTCCTTCACTCAGTCACTCATCTAGGGGTGTCCAGGGGTGCTCATGTATCCTCCCATGGACTGGTCTTAGGTCTTTTTCCCATTACTTTTTCAAGTCAATAACTTGATTTCTCATGCCCATCATGCCACTAAGTTGCCCACATGCACCCAATGGAAACCCCAAGTATCGATTTTTTGACACCTTGTGTTGGCGCACCCTGACCCAAAATCCACTTTCATCAAATCGTCTTGATGGAGATGTTGTCAATGGAGTATGCCTCAATTAAAGGTGTGCCCAACTCTAGGGCCTGAAAACAGGAGACCAATGAGAATTTTTCTCGAACTTTTCCATAAACTCATCAAGTTTAACCTTCATTGGTGTTGTTGTCTATTGTGATTTCCATTTGCCTTCTTATAACACTATGATGCATAGTGCCCATTTTTGTGACAAATGAAGCACTTGAATTTTCTCAATTCCTTCTTCTTCCCTAGCTATGCCACTTCACCATTACCCTTGGAACCCTTCTTTTTTCCCTTTTTATAGTCAAACTAACCAGGGTTGGGTTCTCCTCTCCATTTCCTTCTTGATTTGCCTTATACTCCCCTTGAACCTCTTCCTAGATACAATCATCCCAAAGCCTATCAAATATGGGAAGATTTTCCCAAGTGCAAACTCCCTTGACAAATGGTTCCCATGACTTGCGAAAATCATTTAGTGCAAAATTTATGAGCTCTACATCAGACACCTCCCCAATTGTTGCAAGTTGATCATGTATCTGGGTGATCATCATGAGATAGTTGGTAACATTATCAATCTCCAACATTTGAATGGATCTAAGCTTGTTTCTCAAGATCATCTTCTTTTTCATTTATCACTTTGGAACAATCCCACTAAAGCCTTAAACATCTCTTTAGTCGACTTCTTATCCACCAAGTGAGGGATCAAAAGATCCTTCATGGCATCCATGATAATCCTCTAGGCTCTGATGTCCTTTACAAGAGCCACCTTATATGTTGGGTATGTCAGTTTAAGAATAGTGTTTTCTACAATCTTTTAAAGGCCATTCCCTTTCAAAAGCAAGTTCACCATTGCCTTTCAGGTTAGGAAGTTAGATGCCCCATCTAACTAATATCCAAACCCAAGACTAGTTGTTTCCATTACAACCATGTGCTAAGTCCTTCTAGCACCCGCAAGAATAAATTTTATTGGTTTATAGATTTGTTATCATATGGATTTGCATTTTGGTCCTTTAAAACACCCACAAAAATTAATTTTATGCCAAACCCTTAGTACAAGCTCCCTCTTTCCCTCTGAAGAATGACCTTTGCCAATATTCCAATTGATTTGGAAAAATGTTGTTCTTTACAACCCTTGTACGATCTGATAAAAATCACAACATTATTTCCTTTTTTTGTCTATGACTTCCATCATTGTAGTTTTATAACCATTCTATGTCCCTGTTGCACTTTGTTGCATCATTGTACGATATATTGTCATACCACTTTGTTTTTTGTAATTCTCTCTGCCAGCTCTCATATGGCCTCCACGCGTTACTTCCCATGTAGTAAAAGGCTTTTGTACACCATGTATAGTTATGGTGCCACTTGCAGCTGTCATTTTTTTTACTCACCCTTGCACACATTTGTTTCACGACTATACTTTGTTGTATGATGCGCTCAACATACAACCATCATTATCTCCCACTCACGCACACAACCCGATGTACTACCCACTACCAATTTTCCCTATACAGTCGTGTCTCACATCTTTGTCCTCTATGTACAACTACACAGTCTCACATCCCTTTATACAACCATTTATTCTCTACATATAATTGACTCCCAAAATGTGCTTATACAATATATATGATCATTTATGCAATTATGAAACACGTACGAACTACTTCTGGATTGTGACAACTCTTGTATGAATTTCTAGCTTTTCTGCGCTATGTGCAATACTTTTAGAAATTGGTTTCCCTCGAAGATAGAGCTCTAATACCATGTTAATTTCTCTTATCCCGGCATCTAGTTAATTATTCTATAGTAAATACCTTGTAAAATAATTTATTACTACAAATCTACTAAATAAAATCACTATTTAGATTTTAACACAAATAAAAATATAACAATAAAAAAAATAACAACATCAATCTCAAAACACAAGCACACAAATTTTTTCCCTTAAAATTTGTTGTTTCATTAATTTAATCTTTGCGTACAAGAACTCCCTTCCTAGGAAAATAGCCCTTTGAGGAAAAATACAAACAACAAAAACCTGGAAATTATCCAGCTAATCAAACCCTCAAAACTTGTTCATCCTTCGATCTTGCTTGGTCGATCTGAATCCTTCTCCATTGTTGTCTAGCCTTCCTTTTATAAGTTTGAGTTATTGATTGAATCCAAAACCCTAACCTCCAAAGTGATTGACAATTAAAATTAAATCTCAACATCACTTGAGATCAATAGATGAGATTGATCTATTTCACTAATTCAAATACCTTTGCATTTCATTAGATTAACTCATTTTTTCTTATAAAATAAAATTACTTTAATAATTTCTTTAATTAAAGCAATTGCTAAGGTTAAATTTCCTTTCAATTCTTTCCACATGTATAGACACTTAGACCTATGCAGAAGTACGTGTCCAATGCTACTATCATCAACACTTCATATATTTTATCATGCATGTAGTCAATATTAAGAGGGGTGTTGAGATGTGTAATATTGGATAATGAAAATATATGTGATGTAACTATATCAGCATTAATGGAAACTATAGGGTGTTGTTTGTATCTTCATTTCCTGATAGTGGTCCTCTTATCTGGCCTTGTGTGAGCATTTTAACAAGTTAGTTACGTCGGAACAAAATATTATATTATATTATAATATAATTTAGTGAATTCTTATCAAAGGTTAGTTCTACATACACAGAAGGTTCACTTTCTCATTATACAAATAGAACATAATATAACAAGGAGATGATATATTATAAGACACTATGTGAATACTATGATGTATAAGGAATATTTTTAAGGTTAATGATAAATCCTGGAGTGTAGACCCCATTGTATCTCATATAATTTTTGTTCTTATTTCCTTGGGTTTATTATTCTTTACTAAATTGTTTTGTGTTCTATAATAGATGTTTATGGATATCATTTGTTCTGTATAAAGTGAGAATGAGTTAGTAGTGTCATGTGGACAAACTAGATGTAGTGCCCCACTCTAGTTGACTGATAATGATATGACTTTAACATTTATTTAGCCCTAAGGCCCACACACATTATTCTTTGAGGACCTCGGGGTGAGGATACAAACACATGACTCTATTATTAGTGGTTGTGATATTAGTGGTTGTGATGCTTATGTATGTTTTCCATTGGTATTATGATGATTGTAGCATTAATGGTTATGCATGTTCTCTATCAATATTATGATGATTGTAGCATAATTGGTTATGTTTGGTCTCTATTGAATTTATGATGATAATGGCAGTGAAGGATACGTATGCTCTCTATTGATATCGTGATGATAATAGCCTTGATGTATATGATTTCTATCTTATGTCAAGCCTTACATCTTATTCCTTACATCTTATTGAGCAAGGTGAATAGAGTTGTATTTGCTTTGAAAATTTTTATCCATCCACTAGAGACCAAACCCTAAGGTTTCTTGTTCTTTTCTTGGCTCTTACATAGGTTATTGGCCTTGGCATATTGAACTTTTTTTCCTTGGATTTGCATATCAAAGCCATTCTTTTTTTTCCTTGTATAAAATAGTCTAATTCATAGGGTTCATCGAACTTCAAACTTAAGGTTGAGATTTGATGAACCTCAAAAAAAAATTGAGGTTCATCAAACCTCAAATATGTACTTAATAACAAACTTCAATGAAATCATACATGAAGACATATAAGGAAAATTTAATCAATTTTTTAGAAGTTTGAATGCAATTTTGAATTAAGGGTTTTTTTTTTAATTTGATAAAAATATATATATATTGAAGGGTGTGCATCATGTGTGTCATTTTTTAGCTTCATCCTCAATCTTGCACATCTCATTTTCAACCTTCATCCTCGATAGCACAATTTATCTATAGTGTTGACTCTTATACATTCCTCACCACTGCAATGAATTATGTTTTGTGTATTTTGTAATGCTTAGGCTCTGGAATCTAATCAAACCTCCCTTTGCTTAGTTTGGCCCCTCCTATACAATGCATATTGTAAACTCCCTTCTTGGACTATTACCTCCCTCCTCTCACAAAAATTATTGCTTGTAATGATAAATGGTATTTTATGTCATATTTCATTGTATATTTTATATATGTGCTTGTGTGTGTGCGTGTGAATCATACATGGAGGACATGTTAGAAACTAAAACATATGCATGATGATGATACAAATTCATCATGTGTATGTATGATTCATCGATGATATGACTAGTACATGTAGAAATGGCAACAATTGTTTATGCACTAAAGATTTGGAGACACTACCTTCTAGGAAGGAAGTTTGATCGTAGGACTGACCATTGTGGGCTACAACACATATTCACTCAAGACCACTTAAATGAAAGAAAAAGACGACGGTCTGAGTTAATTAGTGAATATGATTTTGATATCACTTACATAAAAGGAACGGTAAATAGGGTGGCTGATGCTTTAAGTAGGAGGTCACGGATATTTTCAGTGATTCCCTTAAAGACAAATTTGAGGGAGAAACTACTTGAATTACAATTTAAATACACCTGGTATCAAGAGGTTAGCAAAAGTTTGAGGGAGGATGAAATGGGGGTCCAAAAATATGAAGAATACTCCCTTGATAATGATGGGCTACTACGATTTCGGGGAAGGATATATGTACCACCGAATGAAGATATACCCCAGTTAATATTGAATGAAGCATATCGCGCAGTATACATGGCACACCGTGGTGTTAAGAAAATGAGTACGGACCTAAAACCACTCTTCTTTTGGAAATGGATGAAGAAGGACATCGTAAACTTGGTAGCAAGATGCTTAGAGTGTCAACGAGTAAAAGTTGAACACAGAGATTCAGTAGGGTTATTGCAAGCCCATGAGATACCAAAATCTAAATGGGAAGTTATATCAATGGACTTCATTGTGGGACTACCAATGACCTCAAGAAGACATGATTCCATATTTGTAGTGGTCGACATATTGACCAAGACTACCCATTTCATACCAATTAAGACCACATATAAGGCAACAGAAATAGCCAAAGTTTTTATTGATGAGATTATGAGATTGCATGGAGTGCCTAGTAAGATCATATTGGATAAGGGAGCAGTGTTTACAAGAAGTTTTTGGACCATTTTCCAAGAAGCCTTGGGAACCCAGTTGAACTTCAGCACTGCTTATCACCTTGAGATAGATGGGCAAACAGAGAGGACTAATCAAATCCTTGAGTACATGATTCGGATGTAGGTGACCAACAAAAGAGATTGGAGGAGTTTTTACCCCTCGTAGAATTTACTTACAATAATAGTTATCAAAATTCCATCAAGATGGAGTCATTTGAGTTCTTATACAAAAGACCTTGCAGAACACCTCTCAGTTGGGACCGACTAGAAGGCCGAGTATTAATAGGACCAGAAGTGGTGCAAGAGATGGAAGAATAAATGACTATGATTAGAGGAAGGCTAAAAGAAGCACAAGATCAAAAAAAGAGATATGTTGATGCTGATTGGGTAAACCGAAGTTATGAAGTGGGAGATAGGGTGTTCCTGAGAGTAAGGCCCCAACAAAGCTCTATAAGATTTGGAAAGGGAGAAACAATTGTCTCCACAGTTTGTGGGACCTTTTGAAATCTTAGAAAGGAAAGTGTCGGTGGCATATAGGCTTGCCTTACCTCCATATTTAGCGCATATGCATGATGTGTTTCATATTTCTTTTTTGCGTCATTATATTTCAGATCCTTCGCATGTTATTGACTTTGGTCACTTGCAGGTTTTAGACGAGGGAACAATAATGGCCGAACCAGTTCGCATACTGGACCAACAAACTTTGCAGCTTAGATGATAGTTAGTGGACCAAGTTAAGGTCCAGTGGGACAATTATAGTCCCAGATCAGCTACTTGGGAGGACGCCGAGGAGATCCGTCACCATTTTCCTTATCTATTCCAAGGACTTCGAGACGAAATCTACTATTAAGAGGGGGTGTATGTAGTGCCTTGCTCTAGTTCACTGACAATGATATGGCTCTAACATTTATTTAGCCCTAAGGCCCACACACATTATCCTTTAAGGACCTTAGGTTGAGGATACAGACATGTGACTCTATTATTAGTGGTTGTGATGTTTATGTATGTTCTCCATTGGTATTATGATAATTGTAGCATTAATGGTTATGCATGTTCTCTATTGATATTATGATGATTGTAGCATAAATGGTTATGTTTGGTCTCTATTGAATTTATGATGATGATGGCAGCAAAGGATATATATGCTCTCTATTGATATTGTGATAATGACAGCTTTGATGGATAGATATGTTTTCTATTGATGTTACGATGTTGATAAATTTGATAGTTATGTATGTTTCCATGGATGTTATGATGATGATAGCCATGATGGAAGTGTCCCCTATGTTACCTACTTGCATTAGTTCTGGTTCACAATGAACAATGATGTCAATGATGCTATTATGACAATGAATAACACTGAGAAACCTTGTTACTAATGATTATTGAGTATGGCAGGAAACCACCAGAGACGCTCGCATATGACGAGTTGACAACAACTGGTTTGATGAAAAATTATATTATTTTATCTTTGAAATTCAAAGTCAATTTTGAAACCTTCTATATATCTTTATCTATATTCTGATGAGATGTTAGTGGTTGTAGGCACAAATTAGTTTCTTGGCCGAATGACTCACATATGGGTGATGGGGTTGTACAAATTGGATGAAACTACAGGGGTGGGACAGTGTCCCTGATTTCACCCACTAGCACTCCCACCGTGACTTGGGTTGGAAAGGTTAAAACACCTTCACCTTGAAGATCATGATGTCATGAGGGCAGGTCCCAAATTTGGGTCGCTCATGAGGATTTTACTGGGGAGCACGCACCAAGGAGGATTCCTTGATCTTTGACACCATTAGTCTCACTATAGCTAGCAACATAAAATATAATAGTTATCTCTGATGTTGCACCTATACTTTCCCCTCGTAGCCACTGAATGCTTGAAGGGCAAGTGGCGTGGCACCCTTGGAACTTCAAGGGAATTTCTTGAAGGGCACGACCAACTTGGCACCTTTGACATCACAAATAAACTACTAGGCATGGAATCCTTGGAACTTCAAGGGAAGTTCTTGAAGGGCACAATCAAAACTTGGCACCCTTGGAATCATTAAAAATAAATTAATTAATAAATATAATCAAGATATGAAAAACCAGGTAAATTCACATCAAGGGTAAATGATGTTAGAAACCAAGGTAATTAAATCAAGAATAAAACTTGAGTTAAGAGGATCATAGGAAGAAATAAAATATTTTACCTTAAAAACTTTACCCTTTCCATGTTGGAAAATATTAGGTAGATAATGTAATTTAATTAGGTAAAAAGCGGAAAGAGAGACATAAATGTAAGGATACGTAAAATAGTTAAACATAATTAAAAGAAGAGGATGGTGAATTAAAATAAGATTAATAAATTAAATTTTAGATAAATTTAGAGAACCTCCATGTGGCAAAAACCAACATAAGAATATCCATCTAAGAGATAACTTGAGTTAAATTAGGGAGTAGATAGGGGATCAAATCTTAACTTATCAATTGACTTTAGTAATGAACACAAACTGAGGAGTAAAAAGGGGATCACGAGACAACTAGGAGAAAAAATAGGAATCTTGTTGAGGTGAGGAAAAATATTATTTTTAAATTAAAATTAAAGTAAATAATTTTGGAAATCCTTGATGAGAGAGTGACACATGGGTGGGTGAATAATAAAAATATTGGATTAACAAAAATTATTAATTATGCATGAAATGCCAAGTGTCACCTATGAGGACTCCTATAAAAGAAGGGGCATGCCATGGGAGAAAGGACTCTTTCTAGACCCTACTGTTGGATGGATGAGATTATGTTAGAGTATCGACTATGAGCTATAGTGAGTTTGGTGAGGTAGAGGACCTTAGAGAGGGGACTCTTGAGCCAAAGAGTGCTCTCCTCTACCAGTTATTACATTCCTCCATTGTACAACCCTATTGCAGCTCGGGGGTCCGTGGGGAAGGAGAGTACCCAAGGAGTAGGTTGGGATGTCAACCGATGGGTCATTGCATTCAGATTAAGCACATCGACATTCACACTTGGAAGCGACCGACAACAAAGGAGGACCATAGTGGCAAGTCAAGTTTGAATCTCGTCTCCTGGTGAACGGTACCTATGTTGTTATAATATTCTTTTGTATGACTTCATTTTGGTTTTAGTTAATAATATGTAAATTTGATGATATGTTCAATGAAGTGAAATTCAGAAAAGTTTTATATAATGCTCCATAATTTTTGAGTTCCCAATGTTATTTTCTTATGGTTGTATTTTTAGTTTGTAAAAAAAAAAAAAATTGGCTTAGTCCCTACACTGGATCATGAAACCTCATATGATGCGGCATCCTTAAAGCATGATACATCAACAAAATGATGCCATCATAGGTTCACGAGGTCAAAGTGTCCATAGATCAAAAGGAGTAGTGGGTGATTATATTAAACTTAAAATTCACACATAAATAATGGTCTACTCATAATATTTTTGAAATATTGAGAACAATTGTCTCCATCGCCCTAATCTCTCTCCTTTGCGAATCAACAATATGGATCAAAGGTTGTGGGACATTACCAAAAGGCGGCATGAAGCATTTTCTTTTCCCAATCACTACTATAGCACAATAACCCACAAAGCCTTTGATAATATGAAGGTGAGTTTTTGTTGCACAATTAAGAACATGGACCAATGAAGAGTCCACATTGATAAGATGTCATTGGACGAGTCAACGATGTTTCAACAAAAGAAATGACGAAACATGCCACGTGAACCCCACTATGGAAAAACAAGGTCAAGATTAAATTTCTTTAATCAAGCAAGCGATATAATGGTTGCATTCCTTTAAAAAATTGCAACCACATACATATTAAATAAAAGGCTAATTTAAAGCCACAAAAAGGTTTCCAAATTACCATTACGGATAGAGTTGTGACTAAATATAAATCTGGAAGGCCATTCAACAAATCATAATGGTTCACTCAACAAGTGTTGGAATCCTATCTAAGGGTGTAATGAGGGTTTGAAAGGCTCGACGTAGAGTAATAATACTCAAGGCCATTCAACATAAGGTGAACTAGATCAATGAATTTAATAAGGCCCACCATGGTAGTTAGTATTGAATAAATATAATGGGGCCTCATATAAGAAGGTCCACTAGGTAGTTAGGAGGTTCTTATGATTAGGGTTCTCTTGAATTAATTATAAATAATGACAAAGTTCTATTTATGAGACATGTGGAACAAAATTGTATTTTAAACTTAACTCATTACGAGATTCCCCCTCGAAGAGGCAAGCAAACAAGAGTGGATTTCGTCCATAAAAGTATCAATTTTGGGGATCCTAAGGTGGATCCCAACAACAAAATGTCTCCTGGTTGGAGATACTCTTAATGAAACCCGTCACCTCTATTGGGTATGTGTTATATTCTTTGCACAATATCACAACTATTCGCTCACATTGTATGTTGCATCGGGTGTATTGGGGAGGTCACAAGGCAAGGGGAAACATCCCCCTTATTTAGGGGGGGTGTAAGGGGAGAAAATCCCCACCTCTAGGGTGCTTCATAGTGGGCCTAAGGATCCCATGTGTGGAGGTTTGGGGGAAGCACCCGTGAAATATAGTTAAAATAAAAATAAGTTGGACATTTTTTCACATCCATTTTTGTCGCTTTTTGACACATGATTTTTTCTAAACGTAGCTTTGTGGTTGATCTGATTTAGAATATTAGATTAATGTGCTAATATCATCCTCAAATTAGAAACAAATTGTTTTCATTGTGCTCAAGGATTCACAAATTTTTGCAAGTGAAATTGAGTTTTTATGTTAATTTTATGAGCAATTAAACATAAATAAGAGACTGAACAACAACATAAACAACGCCTCCTTGGTCTAGATTTCGATGGCTTGTTTCTCTCTATTATGCTCAAAAATGTAAAAATATGTGTTTACAATGCTCAAATGCTTCTAAAACCTATTCCAATAAGTTTAGAATGTTCAAAGATGGCTATATAGCCTCTTTTTGCATCCAATATGGTGGAAAACTGAAGAATTTATGAACTTTCCTAGTTCTCCCAATATTGGCTCCACAAATTGCTCCAAATCCGGCATGATCCTACAAATTAGCTCTGAAAAGTGAAAACTAAGTGAAAATTTCGTCATGCAGCGGTCCATAATTTGTCGGCACCGACTATTTCATTGCAAATCACAATCAGCGAAAACCAGCGGGGCTTATGGTTTGTGAACGTGGTGGGGAAATGTGCGATTGAAATATGGCGGACCCAACGGAACTATTAACCTGAACTCATAAACTTATCGCATCCAAGTTCCTTTTGCAATTTGCAATCGGCGGAGTACTAGCGGTCTTATATATGCGTGACTCTGTTTCCTGTAGTGTGTGATTGCAATTATCGCATCACAACCCTTCCCTACTCAGGGAACGATTCTTTAATGCCTTTCCACCTGCCCTGTTGCGATGTGTGATTGCGATTATCGCATTGCACCTTGGCTTGTTCCGGGGTTGATTTTTAATGTCAACCCACCTACGATGTGTGATTTGCAAAATGAGGGGGCCAATGGCACCCTGCTTCTTGGCACTTCCCCCATTCGCTGAAGAGCTTGCCACATCATATTTTCCTGCCATCTGTCTAAGTCAAACCTAAACTTTGACTTACTCTAACTTCTTCATACGAGCTAGGATTTGAGTGGCATTCGCACCATTGTAATCAGGATGACAAGCTCTTCAATCTGAAGCTAAGTTTATAGAGATTTTGACACTTTCTGTTTTAAGCCTAATTTTGAGCATCTGATCACTCCTCTCCACTAGAAGCCTTTTGGACCTCAAAAGGACCACTTTTAATTTTCCAGCAGGTGAGGGTACAGTTCCCTCACCTTTCAAATCTCGATCCATTTATCACTGAGTTGGAACTTGTGATCTACACGATGCTTATCATGCCTTGCGATGTACTTGCCTTTGCCCTTTTCCAGTTGTTCTTACATTGTTTGATGTACCATTTGGATTTGTTCAATGAACTCTTTGGTTTTTTCCATGTTACTATCGGTAGCAACATACTTCTTACCAAGATGATAAAATACATTATGATGCAAATGGTAAACAAATTCCTCCACTTGATTCCTTTAACTCAAGCTTGAATGTACATCTTGAAAGTATGTATTCTTCTTAACATAGCTTTCATGTAAAACAAAATGATGCTTGAGGAAAGTAGTTATACAAACTATAGGCCTAGAAAGTACATCAACAAACTTGTCATGTATACCTTTCTTATACCTCTTAACCGAGTGGAATAGTAGAAGAAAAACCATCCAATGGAAGTGCCTTTGTCGCTACAACTTAAACACTTCACCATTGAAAATTTCTAAATGAAAAGAAATGGGCTTACCACATTGCATAAATAATGCGGCCATGGCATAGTCTCATACATCAACCTGAAACTTAAATGACTTTTTCAAGTTTAGAAGAGTAAGTATAAAGGTTGAACTGACCTTTTCTTTTATAAAATCAAATGCCTCTTGATGTTTGCCTCCCCACTGGAAGACTTTTTGCACAACTGCCAACGAATGAAAATGAGCTACAATAGAAGAAAAATTAACAAAATATCTCCTCCAACATTGGGCTGATCCCAAAAAACCTCTTATCCAAATGACTATCTTGAGCCTGCCTGCATAAATTGTGAGCAGAGCAAAGGCGTCTACGACTTCACGAGGATATATAATTCTTTCACCTGTGTCGGCAGGAATGGAGTCAATTAACACCACAGATTGTTATGGCCAAGTGGACTATTGGAACGAAGCCCAGAGTGACATATCTGTAACTTCCATAGATCCCACTTGCTGGAATTATAGTATCCCGCTTGGAAGAACCAATTTCACGACTCAAGTACATCAAAAAAAATTTATCCAACATATACTTTGACGTCTTCAAAAACAAATTTTCTTGACATATGACATCAAGTATTTTTTTTTTCACGCGTGACATGTTCATAATGAAATTTTCCGAAAATTAAAATGTCATCCAAGTAGACTATCATGTCTAGAAATGGCTTCAATACATCTTGCTTCATATGCAGGAAAGTAGTAGGAGCGCCGAAAAGGCCGAAAAGTATAATAAGTCATTCAAACAAACCTTTCTTGGTTTTGAATGTCGTCTTCCATATATCTCCTTCAACAACTCTACTTTGATGAAAACTACTTCTTGAATCCCATTCAATGAAATTCTTACCATTCTTCTTGGGTGCCAAAACAATAGGTGCACCACATGGTAAAGTAGAAGGTCAAATGATCCTTTTATTCAACAATCCCTGGATTTGCGTCTTAATTTCTACACTTTCCATTACTGACATCCTGTACATGCCAATGTTATGAATAAGACACTTTTGTTGCAACTGTATTTCATGTTGGATTCTCCTCTTGGGAGGTAATCCCTTTTTTTCCTGAAACATCTCAACATATTGGTTAACTATGTCAACCAATTTGGATTTCAAATTCGAATCACAACCTTTAAAAGCTTCATTATCAACATCATTCTTGGGTTTGATCATGAGAAGCACAAAATTCTTGCTCGAATTCACTAGTCCTTTCATTTACCCTGCATTAACAAGCGAAAGATTTATTTTATTGCTATGAGCTCTCACAATATATTCTACTCCACCTTTGAATAAATTATATTTGTTTTCATGTCTATGGAAGATATATTTTTTGTCATAAAGGTACAGGCTGCCCAAAACTATGCCACAGATATCTAATGGCACAACATCAAGCTCCACTTTATCTACGAAATTTGCAGTAATAGCGAATCTCAGTTTACACTTTCTAGTAACCTAGAATTGTGCATTGTCACACACCCATCCAAGTGGATATGGTTTATGATGTGGAATGGTTTCCAAGTTTAAACTTTTAACAATGTTTTTAGATATAAGATTGGCTTGAGAGCCACTATCGAACAACATATCAATCTTGTTGTGTTTAGATATCACCCTTATATGAAAAGGTTTTATTCTCCTCTTTTCGTTTGGAGTTTCATTTTTTGAGTTTGAAGAACTAGTGCTAGCAATGGATTCTTTTCCTTTTAACCCCATGGCTATGATTTTAGTTTCATCACCCGAATCGGATCCCAAATCCTCTTGAATGATGATATCTGTCTTTTCTTTTCCTTTTTTGTTGAATTTCTTTGGTTTCATTTCAGGATGAAGCTTCCAACAATGAGCTTCGTCGTAACCCTCTCTGGAACAATGTTTACATATTTTTTTCTCTTCTTACTTTTTAATGGATGCATTTTTCTTTCCCTTTAAACCCTTTTCTTTCTCTTTACCCTTAAATGGCTTTTTACTAACTTCTTCCGGGGTGTTTTTCCCTCTTGCCTCGAGATGAGTGGCTTGCACACACACATCATCTAGATTATTGGGATTAAACATTAATATAGTATGCCTAAGGTAACTTTGTAAACCCCCTATGTACTTCAGCAATGTGTCATGTGATTGTAAATCTACACCTAACATCAAAGACCCTTTTCTGAATTCTAGGGTGTAATCTTCCACATTTTGACCTTTAAGATGTCTAAAGTTTTTCCAATTCACGATGGCTTTCTGCATATAAGCTAGAGGGTAGAATTGTCTTTTGATTGCAGCAAGGAAATCATTCCAAGAAATTGAGATCTTATCATGCTTTTTAATCTCCTATTGGGTCTTTGATTCCCACCATACCAGTGTTGCACCCTCCATTCTTCAAGGAAGTTAAATGAATCTCTATTTCATCCTCTTGAAGGTTTTGAATCTTGTAATAGACCTCCAACTGACGAATACAATTATCAAGATTCTCTACATTCACTTCACCATTATACATGGGCAACTCAAATTTAACATCAAGTTTGAAAAAAGGTGATTTACCAGTTCCTTTTGAAGTATGATGATGAGTACGAGTAAGGGTTGTGTTGAATGAGGGATGAACAACTTGTATATTTGGGAGAGCTCCGGAACCCTAACCATGGCAGTACCCTAGGGTTTTTTGACTAGAAAACTGCACCGGTTTCCTAACAGCGACAATGGAGTTTGGATTATTACAGGGGATGTATCACGTGGGTCTGACCACGGTCATATGTGTTTAATATTGTTATTTGGACCTCGAACTACCAGATTGTCGGTATACAGGCTCTTATTTTGTGGAATACCATCGGTATCGGGTTGGAACCCTACTTTGCTCTGTTGTTTTTTTACTATCCCCTGGTTACGGCGGTCAGTTACATTGTCGGTTGCGATGGTCGAAGAAGACCTTGTGGATTACGAGGTGGACCCCATGCCAGAACAGGAGATTTGGGCGCATCAAGTTGGCCCGGAGAAGGGCCCCTGGCAGAATATATCGCTCTGGTCACAGTTGCTTTTCAGTCGCCGCAACCCCCGCCCTCCACCAACAAACGACACCCTACTGTTATCAATGTTGATGACTTACCCGGTTTGGAATGCCCTCCCCTCTCCCCAGCAACTCTGAATCTACTCGGATCTAGTCTTCAGGCATCACCCTCTTTTGACTCTCCATTGACATATCCCCCGCACTCTGTGCCACTGAACCCTCCTTCCTACTCCTTGGCTCCGGCTGGTCCTTCAAACCTTCCGCACCCTGCTCAGTCTTTCGTTCATTCGAGCTCGTGTAGCTACATCCCTCACTCCCCGATCAGATCTGGCTACTTTAGTTCTCCTATCCAAAACCATAGACCCGCGATATCAGCCCAGCAAGGCTCCTCGGAAGCGTGCAGAAGTTTACTCAAAGAGCATCCCACGGGTCGTCGCACAAACAAACCTAAAAAGGGTCGGTGCCTCAGAGCGGTGGACGCTGACATCAATTTGACCTTTGGAGAAGATGTCCAGATGGCTGACGCTTTGGACACAGCGAGGAAATTCTTGTTGGTCGTGTATGAGGCAGGAACTATACAGTGGAGCGACTGCGTCAATGGACCATGGAGGTTTGGGGTTCTTTGTTAAAAGGACTTCTAGTGATTAGGTTTTTGGCCATAGGCTGGTTTGCCCTCTGCTTCCATAGGGAGGAGTATACAGACTGGATATTATCGCGCTACTGGCATATTGAGCTTGTGCTTGTTCTGCTTAAGAGATGGGATCCACTCTTCGATCCGGAGCGTGAACAGTTGGGAGTGAGGCCTATCTGGGTCAGACTACCAGGTTTGCCCATGCAGTTCTGGACTCCTCAGTTATTTAAACATATTGGAGATGCACTGGGGACTTACCTGGAGCACGACCAATCCTATGAAAAGACCGGCATTATGACTATGGCAAGGATTTTGGTACACCTTGACACCAGGGAGGGGCTTGAAGAAAAAATCACACTTCACAAGAGACATTTTTCGTGCAAACAACTCTTGGACTATGAAGGAGTCCCCTTTAGATGTAGGAGGTGCCACAAAGTGGGTCACCTATACAAGGACTGTCCACTGCTCTCTTAGGTGACCTCAGAGACCTCTCGGGGGACCAAACACCATATCTCAGAAGAACTAAATAAGGGAAACCAGCAACGAGGACAGGCACCTCCTGAGGATGAGGTGGGCGCTACACAGAAGGCAAAAAATAGGCACAGGGCAACGACATCTCCTCCTCGGACTCGCTCCAAATCTGCAGCGGAAGCGCCTCCTCTACCAGCTAATGGATCTATCACCATAACTTCTGTTCATTTATCAGATGTTATGTTTACTGCTCTGTATTCATCTTTGAACCCCACTACTTCTGCCCTTTTCTCTATCCCTACCATCCCTTGCTCCATTTTTCCTCCTCCCCCCACTTTCTCTACTACACCTACCTCCCACAGGGTTTTTTCCACTCCTCCCTCCCATGCATCCTCCCCGTCTGGGACGGGTTCCCATCCCTACAACCTCAGATCCAGATCTCGACAATTATCTACACAATTTGGTTTGGGCCTCTCCCCGGAAAGAAAGAAAAAAAATTAAACCTACCAGAGGACGTCCTTCCAAGATCAAATCAGCCATCAAGGCGGCGGTGGCTGATGTAGCAAGGGGTCATCAATAAACCATTGAAAGGGCACTTAGAGAAAATGAGCCCTCCATCCCTGTCTCCCCATGATTTGGCTCTCCTACAACTGCAGGGGATTAGCCAACCTCACAAAGAGATTGGCTCTAAAACGACTTTTACATTGTACCAATTGTGACATCCTCTTCCTACAAGAAACCCTCGGCTCTTCAGACATCATTACCAGAACCCTCCAATCTATCCTTCCAGGCTGGGTTTTTCAAATATTGGATGCTATTGGAAGATCCGGAGGCCTTGCTATCGGAATTAACCCCAAATCTGTTAAGCATATATCTTCCTGGGGAGGTATGGGATTATTGGGTATGGACATTTATGTGAGTGAGCTCGGGTTCCAGATAAAAGTGATAAACATATATGCCCCTAATCATAACAGAATGGATTTTTGGCACAATTTGATGGATCACAAGCAACACCATTATTGGGGATGACTTAAATTTCTCTTTGGGTTTGGAGGAATCTTGTGGACATCATTCCCAGATTGACCCTATATCGGACCAGATGAACACTCTGCTAGAATCCTTTAAACTTGTTGATGTTCCTATGACCAAGAAACTACCCACATGGCATAACAGGAGGACGGGTGAGGCACCTCTGGGTCGTAGACTAGACCGTTTTATGATACATGAAGACCTACTACGTACCCTACCCTTATACAGACAATGGGTTGGCACTGGAGAATCTTCGGATCACCTCCCCATATATCTACAAATTTCTGGACCCTCAAAAAAGCCTCATGCTCCTTTCAAATTCTTTACTGGACACCTAAAAGACCTAGATTTCATCAATCTAGTGACTGATTTCTGGCGAGCACAACCCCCTCTTAGAGAGCAGAGAATGGCTGCTGATTTCTGTGTTCGACTTAAAAATCTCAGGACTATGACAGAGGCATGGTCTAGACAGAAGAATTTGAGAGATGAACAGAACCTAAAGGATATTGAATCACAGATAACCCAGCTCACGGATGAAAAGGGGCTTGGATAATTAATAGATGACACTAAACTCCAACTGATAAGTCTGGAAAAACAAAAGGCAAAATTTCTACTGGAAAAGGAAGAATAGTGGAGGCTGAAAAGCAGGGCTATTTGGCTACAACCAAGAGATGGAAATACTAAAT
Source organism: Pinus taeda (assembly GCA_000404065.3). Classification (NCBI taxonomy): domain Eukaryota; kingdom Viridiplantae; phylum Streptophyta; class Pinopsida; order Pinales; family Pinaceae; genus Pinus; species Pinus taeda. The sequence continues at coordinate 266,902 of APFE030593745.1, read as the reverse complement.
TTTTCCACAATTTTGCCAATGGTAGGAAGGCCTCCAACACCATTTGGCATCTGCCCTGTGACATAGATGGTTGGGCCTCTACTCATCCTCAATTAGCCAGATTGGGGAAGACCCATTTCAAAAGTCAATTCACTGCCCTGGCAGCCATCACCCTCCCGGACATCATTAATCTAGCTAGCCACTTCCCTAAGTTTGTGGAACCGAAAGATGTAGAGGATCTGATACAACCTATCACCTTCGAGGAACTGGAAGGAACACTTAAATAGTTCAAGAAGGACAAGAGTCCTGGCCCGGATGGATGGCCGGTTGAATTCTACACAGCTTTTCTAGAGCTTCTGGGACAAGACCTGCTGGCGGTCATTGAAGAGAGTAGAACTACAAGACACATCCACCCGCCCATCAACTTCACATATTTAGCTTTGATCCCTAAAACAAATTCACCAGCCTCTTTTAACGATTTCCGTCCCATATCCCTTTGCAACTGTCTGTATAAAATCATTTCCAAAATTATAGCCAACCGCATCAAGCCCATTTTATCCAACCATATCTCTCAGGAGCAATTTACTTTCCTCCACCATAGACATATTTAGGATGCCATTGGCTCAGCCCAAGAAGCCATTCACTCCATCAAGCACAAAAATCTCAAGGGACTTACTCTCAAAATTGATCTATCAAAGGCTTTCAACAAAGTGAATTGGATTTACATCAAGATAATTATCACTCACTTGGGGTTCCCCCCAGCTCTTATCAACTAGATCATGGGTTGCATCTCCTCTGTATCGTTTCCCATACTTATCAATGGAACTGCAACTACGTCCTTTAGTATTGATAGAGGGATAAGGCAGGGATGCCCCTTATCACCACTACTTTTCCTATTAGTTATGGAAGGATTGAGTTGGCTAATTGATTCAAAAAAAAGAAGAGGGGGCCTCGGGGGCCTAAAAATCATGGACCACTACTATCTGACACATCTACTATTTGTAGATGACATATTGATTTTCTTGAATGGTAGTGTCTTGGACACCACTGTAATGTATGAGATACTAAACCTCTTCAGCAGAGCAATGGGAATGGAAATTAATAGAGATAAATCCACCATCTCTCTATCTGATTGTACTCACAGGAATCACAGCTAGCCATACAAACATTTCCATTTCAAGCTTCGGAATTAATGGAGGGGCTCAAATATCTAGGTTTCAGGCTAAAACCAGATGGGTACAAAATTTTCAATTGGACCTGGCTTATCACAAAAGTGGAGAGGAGAATAAACTATTGGTGTCAAAGATTCCTCCCTAGGGCAGGCAGACTTATTCTGATCAAATCAGTCCTAAAATCCACCCAGGTGCACTGGATGTCACTAACCTAGATACCAAGAGGGGTCCTTCACAAAATTCAACAAATCTGTTGCAAATTTCTTTGGAATGGAAGAAAGGAGGGCAAACCTTTTGCATGGGTGAAATGGACCAAAATTGCTACTCCAAAGAAGTGGGGAGGTTGGGCTCTCAAACTACTTCCTGCCTTTGCACAAGCTTTGGCTGTAAACAGAGTTGTTTACTACTAAAGCAAAATAGCCTTTGGACTGAGATTATCCTTCATAAATATATCTGGCCATTCACTATTATAGACTGGATCAGAAGTCCAACATGGAACAGAAAAGGTATTTCGGTGATCTAGAGGGAAATACTAAATTCACTTCCCATTATCAAGGATGGACTATTATGGAAAATTGGAAATGGAGCCTCATTTCGCATTGGGATTGATCCATGGATTGGCTGCGGAAATTCCCATCAGCGCCCAATTGAACTGGTAACTCACCTAAACAGCAGAGGCATAAAGTATATTAGCAGATTGGTGATCAAGAAAATTCTACATTTCATACTTAAGCATGGCTGACTGAGCAGCACTGGAACATACCATATGAATGGAGCGGAACTTGGAAAAACTATATCCAGACACTCACAGAAACACATGTTAGATTTAAGAATGAAGATGATGAACTCATATGGGCACACACAAAATCTGGAAAATACTCCTCAAAGCAGGGCTATGATACCATCATTGCAGATAAAAAACCAGAGGTCTTAAGGAGCTGGTGGGTATCAATTTGGAGATTAAAAGCTCCACTGTGCACCAGACTGCTGATGTGGAATATATTAGAGAATAAGATCCCCACTGGAGCCTATTTAAAAAAGAGGGCATTTATGGTACCTACCTAGTGTGTCCTTTGTCTACAGGAGGAGGAATCGACCCAAAATATTTTTCTCTCATGTCCGACCACCAGGAACATTTGGACTCAAGTCCTACAAATTCTAAACCTGAATTTGTGTTGGCAGGGCATAGATATTACAACAGCGTGGGATAGCTGGTGGGGCACTACTGCTAGGGAGAAAACAAAGAACTTCCCCCTTCTGGTCTCATGGCACATATGGCTTAAGCGAAACATAAAAAATTTTGAAGATAAGCCGATGAACTGGAGCCTGCTCCCTCCGAAAATCTGTGCTGCCACTGAAGAACTGCCAAATGATGATTGCCAAAAGAGACCTAGAATTATTCGACAGGAATTGATCAACAAAACTATACCTTGGGCCTATTTTGATGGTGCTGCCCAGGAACATGGTTGTGGGGGAGGCATTTGTTTTTACTTATCAGAATCTCATTTTTTTCCATATTAGTATGGGTTTGGGTCTGGGCACAAACAATCATGCTGAACTGATATCCCTTCGCCACCTGATATACTTTGCCATACTGAAACAATACAGAAACATACAAATTTTAGGGGACTCAAAGAATGTGACTGATTAGTTTAACAACACAATTGTTTGTAATGCTTACACTTTGAGATCTATTGTGGAATAAATTGTTTTTTTCAAAACATTCTTTGATCAGATTTCTGTTTCTCATATCTACAGGGAAAGAAATGAAACTGCAGACAGGTTATCGAAAGAAGCGACGCATCATCTCTAGGAGAATGGATGATCATGGAGCACACACCTACAGGAATCTATCACTTCTTCCACAGGCCATACATTGATGGGAGACTACAAGGGGGCAACAATCCCTAATTTATCTGCATCTGGACACGGAAATTTTTGGAATTTTGATACAGTTTTCTTATTAGTATTTATGAGAAATGTTTATTGTAAATATGGACAACATATACACACCCGTGTGGGTGAATTTTGAATTGTTTTTATTGATGGTCTTTGAACTAGTACAGTATACCCTTTGAGGTTTTTTTTTTGTAAATATTAGTTTAAAATAGTGGACAGAACTGCCAGGCTTACAGCATATGCCTTCGGGTATCTACAGCATGTAATTTCACCAATGAAATTATGAATTTTCTTTTACAAACAAAAAAAAAAAAAGAAGAAGAAAAAGAGTTAGGGTTGTGTTAGTGAAAGATGGTGAGAATGCTTGCAAAGAAGAAGATTAAGAAGATGGTGGAGAGGGTGGAGATTTGTCTCCATTTCCATTACCTCCTTTTCTATTACCTCCTCCTAAAGAGCCTTCTCCTTCGAGAGGTTTGGAACTTTCCCCTTACAACCTGGTATTCCTTTCTTCATAGAGGAACTTCACCATCTTTGTCATATCAAAGAAAATATTTCTGAAGGTCTTCTTGTCTTCTGTCATGTTTGTAGGTTCTCCTTCATGGGACATGATCTCTAGAGTCTCAACTGCAACTTGAGGTTGAACTAGTGTTGGATATTGTCGCAACCTTTCTCTCCTTCCCCTTGACCCAACTTCAGGGCCTCCAACCAGCTTTCCTTCTCCTCTTTTGAGTTTTAACATTGTAAGCATGACATAAACTTGCAGACAATTAGATCCTTCTTTCACAAAGAAAACCTAGTGCTTTGATACCAAAATTATATGATTTAGAATATTAGATTAATGTGCTAAGATCCTCCTCAGATTAGAAACAAAATGCTTTCATTATGCTTAAGGATTCATGAATTTTTGCAAGTGAAAAATGAGTTTTTATGTTATTTTTATGAGAAATTAAACATAAATAAGAGACTAAACAACAGCATAAACATGTACAAAACATCATAAAAACACATTACAACATGAACATGACAAAGGAATTCACCCCTCCTAGGCTACGTCTCCTTGGTACAGCTTCCAATGGCTTGTGTCTCTCTATTATGCTCAAACATGCAAAAATATGTGTTTACAATATTCAAATGTTTCTAAAACCTGCTCCAATGAGTCCAAAATGTCCAAAAATGGCTATCTTACCTCTTTTTGCATCCAATTTGGTGGAAAACTAAAGAAGTTATGACCTCTCCTAGTTCTCCCAATATTCGCTCCACAAATTGCTCCAAATCCGGCAAGATCCTACAAATTAACTCCAAAAATTGCTAACTAAGCGAAAATTTCGCCGTGAGGCAGTCCATAATCTGTCGACACCGACTGTCCCATCGCAAATCACAATCGGCGAGAACTAACGGGCTTATGGTTTGTGAACACGGCAAGGTGATGTGTGATTGCAATATGGCTAACCTGACAGAACTATTAACCGAAACTCATAAGCTTATCATATCCAGGATCCTTTCGCAATTCGCAATCAGCGATATACCGATGGTCTTATAATGTGGGACTCTATTTTTTGCAGTGTGCAATTTCGATTATAGCATCGCAACCCTTCCCTGCTCGGAGGGGGCAGATTCTTTAATGCCTTTCCACCTACCCTATTGCAATGTGTGATTGTGATTATCGCATCGCACTCTCGCTTGTTCCGGAGCCGATTTTTAACACTAACCCACCTACGACATGCGATTTGTGAAAGGAGGGGGCTAATGGCGGCTTGCCACTTGGTGCTTCCCCATTCGCTGAAGAGCCCTGCCACATCATCTTTTCCTACCATCTATCCAAGTCAAACCTGAACTTTGACTTGCTCTAACTTCTTCATACGAGCTCGGATTCGAGTGCAGTTCACACCATTGGAATCAAGATGACGAGCTCTTCGATCTAAAGCTAAATTTATAGAGATTCTAACACTTTGACTTATAAGCTTAATTTTGAGCACCTGATTAATGGTGCATGGTGGTTTTGTCCATGGTTTTGTAACTTTAATTAAGGAACTACGATTGTATTCTAATACATGGTATATGGGTTGGCATTTTATAGATATCACAAAATATATATTGTATTACAATATTATACAAAAAAAAGTATTGAAAAATCTGACTAGTTTTCCCAATTTGGGTTTCGAGGACAACATCTCTATGTTAATGTGTGTGTTTACCATCGCATTTTTTTATTTATTAAGAATATGTTTGCAGTGATTAATTATACGGGATTAAAACATACATTTGGTATGAGAGAAGTTTTCGCTTCAAATATAGAGATTGAGAAATTCAATGGACAGAGTTTTGAGTTGTGGATGCTCAAATTGCAAAATTTGTTAGCGGACATAAATCAATGGATCGTTGTGGATTTGGGTCTACAACAATGAGGATGTCAACAAAATAATGTACCACATTGGATCAAAAGGCAAGGAGAACAATAATATTGTCTCTCTCATATTCAGTATTCCTAAATGTTTTAGGAGAAGCTATAGCAAAGGCTTTGTGGAAAAAGTTAGGGGCTTTGTATCAATATAAGACCTTGGTGAACAAATTGTTCATGGAGTAAAAGTGGTATAACCTGGAGACAAAGGATGGAAACCCTATGAAAGAGCATCTAAATTATTTCAATATTATGGTAAGTCCATTGTTATTTGTTGGTATTAAGAATTCATTTGAAGATAAGCGCATCAATTTGTTATGTCACTATCCGATTCATGGGATAATATAGTTGTTATCATAGCCAATAATGCAACTACTTTAAGTTTCAATGAAACAGTTCATCATTGTTATTGAACGAAATGAGACGGAAAAACATGGAAAGCCAAAATGGAGATGCATTGTCCATAAGAAGGATGCTCACATAGTAGAAATAAAAATAGTTTATCAAGTGGGAGATCTAAATCTAGATGAAGATATAAATCTAGGAAAGTTCATAAAGGTATGTTGGAGATGTGGAAAAGAAGGGAATTGCAAGAAAGATTGTAGATCCAAATTTCTAGGAAAGAGAAGAGATTTAAAGATGCTCCTTCGACACAAGAAAAAACCTCCTCAGATGAAGGAGGGGATGTGTAGATGGCTTCTTCAAGGACACATGTAAATCATGAGGCATGGTTTGTCGACTCAGATGCAACATTTCATATTACTCCTCACTAGGAGTGCTTTTGCGAGTATGAAATGTATTATGGCAGTGATGTTTTCCTAGCAGACAACTTGATAGCCAAAATCATAGGATGAAGAAAATTCAAGTTGAAGCTCATGGGTGGAAGGATAAACACACTCCCTGGTGTTCTGTACATCCCAAGGTTGGCCAAAAATTTGATTTCTATAAGCAAGATGAGTGATGCAAGTGTAAAGATTGTGTTTGGAAAGGATACCTACAAGATGGTTCGAGGAACAATGGTATTGTTGGGGGGAGTTTAGATTGGAACTCCATATAAGCTTATGGGAAACACTATTATTGATGGGTCCAACAATTTTGTTATTCCTAAGGGTGGAGCAGAAGAAGAAAAAACTCCTACAACCTATGAAGAAAAGACTATGTTATGGCATAGAAGACTGAGACATATCAGAGAGAAGGGCCTTGAAGCATTACACAATAATGTTATGGTAAAATGTATGTCTAATTGCTCTCTGGATTTTGATTTATGTGAACATTGTTTATATCGAAAGTAGAATCAGGTAAGACTCTCCTCAAATTCAATGGGTTCAGAGGGAATATTATAGTTGGTGAATAGTGATGTGTTTGGACCTATGTCAATTCCATCACTAAGTAAATTTGTGTACTATGTCTTATTTATAAATGACTTCTGAAGGAACAACATGGACTTAGGAGGAAATATGAATTCTTTGACAAATTCAAAGAGTTTAAGGCTCTTGTGGAAAATCAAACAAAGAAGAAAATTAAGGTATTGAAAACAGATAATGGTGGAGAATTCTATGAGAATGAATTTGAAGAATTATGTAAGAAGTGAAGTATAGCAAGGAAAAAGACTACTCCATACACACTGTAGCACAATGGAGTTGCACAAAGGATGAACAACACATTGATGGAGAAAGCAAAGAGAATGCTCAGTTGTGCCGGGTTAAGACATAAATTTTGGGCATAAGCCATGGATGATACGTGTTATATTCTAAATAGATCACCCTCATCAACGTTGGATGACAAGACTCCACATTAGGTATGGACTGGTCAAAAATATTCTCTTATACATCTTAGGGTATTTGGTTGTGATGTTTATGTACACATTCCAAACGAGAATAGGTGTAAGTTGGATAAGAAAGTTAAAAAGTATATCTTCATTGGATATAAAGATGGTTTGAAAGGTTATAAGCTTTGGAACCAAGAAACTAAGAAGGTTGTGTATAGGAGAGATGTGGTATTTAGAAAAATATCAAAGATGTTTTCAAATAGGAAGTCCTACCAAGAGAGAGAACTAGAGAAGATAGAGTTTGAATTGAAAGATGATAAATCAAACTCTACATAAGAACAAGAATCAGATAAAGAAGAACAATCGCCTCCAACATTAAGGAGATCAATTCATGAAACAAAGCAAATAGAAAAGCATATGCCACCTAATTACAAATAATGATCCTAGAATTGTTAGGGAAGTAATGTATTCACAAGATGAAAATCTCAGAAAGGCCATGGTTGAAGAAATGGCAGCGTTGGACAGGAATGAGGCTTGGGATCTAATGGAATTATCAGTTGAAAGAAATTTCATTGGAAACAAATGGTTGTTTAAGAAAAAATTGAATGCAAAAGACAAATTGGAGAAATACAAAGCTCGGTTAGTAGTAAAAACGTTATTCCTAGGTAGAGGGAATTGACTTTGGTGATATTTTTTCTCTTGTTGTCAAGTTAACTTCTATTAGATTTATTTTATCTATTGTTACTTTTTTAATTTTAATGTATAAAAAATGGACGTGAAAATAGCATTCCTACATGGGGATCTGGAAGAATAAATATACATGAAGCAGCGAAAAGACTTTGTTGTGAAAGAAAATAAAGAGTTGGTATGTGAGCTTAAAAATTCCACGTATGGGTGTATGGGCTAAAGCAATCACCAAAAATGTGGTGTCAAAAATGCAGTGTTCGATGGGGACGCATCCCTCAGGGTCGGGTGCAGGCACCCCACACACTTGGAACAGGGAGTCTACTGGGGTTGTGTTTCCCCATGCACCCTTTTTGGGGAAACATAAGGGCCTTTCTTTCTTAGATCTATTGATTGTTTTAGAAAGTGCAAAGATGCAACTTTCCAATTTGAGCTTATTCATGATGTAATAGAGAAGGTGGGCTCTACAAATGCTGTACAGGTTGTGACACATGCAACAGAAGTGTGTAGATCAACAGGATTAATGATTCAAAGTAAATACAAGCATATTTTTTGGACCTCTTGTTGTGTGTATGCACTCAAGAATGCATTGAAAGACATTGGAAAAATTGAGTGGGTATCTAACATGGTGACAGCTGCAAGAAATGTGCAGATGTTTATTTTCAATCACCATAGTTCTTTAGCCATATATAGTTCTCATGCAAAGAAGGAATTCCTCAAGCCTACTGATACCACATATGTTAGTTATTTTATTTTATTAGAGAGGATGTTGGAGGTGCAGTCAACATTACAAGCCATGGTTGTGACTCCATATTGGAACAGATGGGCAGAATCAAAAACAGAGGAAGGGAAGAAAATCAGGATTCAGATATTGGATAATGATTGGTGGATATATTGTGGTTATTTGGTGTCACTCTTATGTCTTGTAGTTGAGGTCATTTGATACACTGACACAGATTCTCTTACTCTTGGAGAAATATATGAGACTTTTGATAGTGTGTTGGATCAAGTAAAAGTGGCCATTCATGAGAAAGATCATTCCTTAGAGTTTTATACGACCCAAATTCGATCCATTAATCAATGTAGGTGGGATCGAATGAATACACATTTGCACATGGCAGCATATGCACTCAACCCAAAATGATATGTGGTAAGGACCGGTAGAATTCTTCACATTGAAGATCCAGAGTTAAAAAAGGGATTTCGAGATGTCATTACAAAGATGTATAGTTCAGAAGAAGAGAGAACAATTAGGAGACGGTGGATGCAATTTGCAAGTCTCAATGGTCCCTTCAACAAGCCTGATGAAAGGGAAGAACACAATGATTTAGGACAGACTGACCCCATTGGTTGGTGGACCATGCATGGGGATGATGCTCTAGAGATCCAACAACCTGCTATTCGATTATTGTCCCAGATTGCTAGTTCCTTTGCAGCAGAGAGGAATTGGTCCACATATAGCTTCATCCACTCTATCAAGAGCAATATACTTTCCTCTAGGATAGCAAAGAATCTAGTTTTCGTGCATAGTTCTCTACATATTGCACATAGGAAGGCACCAAAGTATCGAGAGGGATCGACAACAAGATGGGATTTGGATCCAGAGGATAGTGCACAGATAGATTATGAGGATTGACCAGATGGGCTGCAGCATGGTTTGGTTGGAGTTTCATTGGTTATTCAAGAGAGTGACTCTAACTCAGATATTGACATTCCCATGTATGGTCCCAATCATTAAGATTGAGTCCTTGATGTTGATTTTATTTTTAATGCCAATTATCCATTTTTACTTTTCATTTTTAACTTGTGAGTTGTGACATTAGATATTGATGACCTCACACTGATTCTTCACTCTTCACTCTTAACTATTTTTAAGCTTGAAACTTTTAGTTATATAAATTTAGTGTTCAAAATTTAGTATCTAGTATATATTATATAGTAATATACTAGTATGTATTTCTTTCAATTTAGATTCTAGAATGATGAATTTTATTTTTAAATCAATGTAGATTGTAGAATGATGAATGATATAGATCAATGTATTTGAATATTTCATTATTGAATTTTTTATCGAATCTCATGGTATGGATGAATAATGAGTATGTCATATGAATGATGTATGTATCAAAATGAATGAGGAGGATCGGTCAATGTATGTCATTATTTAATTCAATTATGAATTTAAATTTTATGTCTAGATCAAATTTCAATTTTCAATGTATTGGTATCCATATTACTATTAGTCTATTTAACATGTATGCTTTCATTATTCAACAATGAATATGAACTTGAATTTTATATATATATATTAATATAATATATATATATATTATATATATATATCCAATTTTCAATGTATTGGTATCCATATTACTATTAGTCTATTTAACATGTAAGCTTTCATTATTGAACAATGAATATGAACTTGAATTATATATATATATATCCCTCGATGTCCCCCCTGCACCCCTAAAAATTCCCTAAAATTTGAGGGTACTCCCACACGTCCTCCTTGTGCATCTCCCCGCACCGGATTCTTGGTGAAACATTGCAAAAATGTGATACTTACATATTGGGACTTCGCTTCATAAGGAGCAAAGTGGATCACTATGTATTTAAAATTAGTTGGTGTTCATGTTATTTATTTGGTATTGTATGTGGATGATATGTTGTTGATTGGGAATGACAGGGAAATCATCAAAAAAGTGAAATTTCAATTGTCCTCGAAATTTGACATGAGTGATCTTAGTACTGCAAAATTTATTTTGGGCACGAAAATTAAAAGAGATCAGGAAAACAGGAAACTCTACTTAAATCATAGAGAGTATGTTGAGGCAATATTACAAAGATTTAATATGCAAGAATTTAAATTGGTAAAGGTGTTTATTCTTGTAAGCGTAAAGTTATATGCAGATCAGTGACCCAAGACACAGGAAGAGGAAATGTATTGTGTTCCATGTACTACTATGGTTGGAAGATTAATGTATGGAATGGTTTGTACTAGACCGAACATTGCACATGAAGTGGGAATATTGAGCGGGAAAATTTCAAAACCAACGAAGGAGCATCAGACCACAGAAAAGAGGGTTTTCAATTATTTGTGTGGCACGAATGGCTATGGATTGTGCTTCCAAGGAAGACTAGGATTAGACAGTGTTGGGCATCCATGGTTTTGTTTCTATGGATTGGGGTGGAGATCTAGATAGCAGAAGATATACAAGTAATCAGTAATCAACCAATTTGAAGAAGTAATCAGTTAGATGTGAAAGAAACAATCTATAGTAGCACTCTCAACTACAAAAGTTGAATACGTGGCAGCCACTCATGCTAGTGAGGAAGCAATATGGTTACAGAGATTGTGTTTAGAGATTAGGTTGGTACAACAAGATGTAAGGATAGATTGTGATAGTCAAAGTGTAATCTTCTTAGCAAAGAACCCAACATATCATTCAAAGACAAAGCATATTAATGTTCAGTATCAATTTGTGAAAGATATGATTGAAAACAAAAATGTGATACTAGAAAAGGTGGACACTTTGAAAGGTATTGCAGATTCATTAACAAAATATGTGAACACTAAGTTCCCTTGGTGTAAAGAAATTGTAACGCTCCCTCCCACCCCTTGGACTAATCTCAGTTGAATGGGAGGTGCTACTTTTAATTAACTCAACCTCCATGGTCACATTATGAATTGAGCTACCTAAGTGTCGTCAATTTTCTTTACAAATAATACAGGTTCTCTCCAAGGTGATATGTTGGGTCTAATGTATCCCCTATCCAACATTTCTTTTAATTGCAATTTTAATTTTACCATCTCTAATGTACTCATGCAATATGGGACTCTTGACACTAGTGTTGTTCAAGGCAACAATTCTATTGAGAAATCAATTTCCTTTCTTGGTGAAAGTCCTGGGATTTCTTTAGGAAATACATCCTCAAATTGCTTTAATATCGAGTGCTCCTCCAAACTATTTCCATTAATTTTTGAGTCGTTGATCACTTGGATAGCATATAGTTCACATCCCTTGCAGTTGCACCGCTTCAATTTCAATGTTGATATTTTCAAAATAATCATCGACTTCATTCTTCCCTGCAGTGTAACCTTTTCCCATTTGTCATTGAGGCATTTGATTGATTTACTACAACAATCAATCTTGGTCTTGTGGTCTGCCAACCAATCCATGTTGACCAACATGTATGAACCCAGTGGTAATAAGTTCAAGTAAGTGTGTGTGGGCATGTCATTTATTACTACTGGGCATGACCTCGCACATTTTCAACTCACCTCTTAGTCCTTGTTGCCAATTTCACTAGCCATGATCTTTCATGGGCTACCTTATGCAATGAACATCTCTATGAAATATTGGGCTAACACAAGTGAAATTAAAACCTAGGTCTATCACAATTGAAACTGGTTGGTTATTGATCATACATTCCATCTCGATCATTGATGCACAGTGATCACCTTGCCTATTTTCCAATGCGTTCTAAAGTTGTGTAACACTCTAAGCCACATCCTTCACAACCTATGCTTCTTGCACATTGTACAATCTTAGACCATTCTATTGTTGTTGATGACGATCTCTATGTCGATAGTTTTCCCCACACGTCCAACACTGCATAGGTCCTCTTTTGAACCTCTCAAGTTCTTCTCTTGCAAGCTTAATGAATAGGTCCTTATTAGAAGTAGTGGTTTTTCATTGAAACCCACCCTTGGCAGTAGTGGAAAACTTCACATTTCCTCTTCCTAGCTGATGTCCTGCAGACTTATGTCCTTTCTCTTTAAAATTGGATTTGTCTTTTGTTTTCCAAATCATTCGTGACTCAATCATACACTTGGATTGTTCATAGAAATACTTCATTTTCTTAATGGAATCCTCCAATGTTTTATGTTCATTGAATTCTATTATGTCCTTGAATGCATATGGAAATCCACTAAGATATCTTTAAATATTTTTCTTCTCATCCTTGATGTAAGGCATGTATCTCAGCGGCTTCAAAAATCTGGTTGTATTGCCCCAGTTTGTGCTCATAAAACTCCTTGGACTTGTTCTCATGGTACCTTTCAGATAGGTACTTTTCCCTGAAATACCTCTCGAATCTCCTCTAGGGAAACTCTCTCTTTGATATCTTTTACATTCCTCAAATCTTACGACCCTTCAAGCTTAAGATGGCTACTCTTGCCTTCATATTCTGATAGTAATCATGCACCTTGAAATACTTCTTCATCCCTAGCAACCATGCCTTTGCTTCCTCAACCTTCTTCGCCTCTCCATCTAATGTAGGAGGCTTTTCCTTATTAAATTATTTTGGCATGAAGTATTTTCCTTTCCCTTTCTGTTGATAAAGTCTTTTAGTTGCATCACTAGACAGTTGCTCATAATTGTCTCACTTCCTATCCGGAGTACTCAATGGTGTTACTGATCATTTTGTCACATCCAAACAAATGGCCTGGAAACCAGATCAATCAACATCTATTAACACTTTGCATTCATCCCCTGTAAAACCTAGAACATTCTCTCTCCAAGGAATCCAAGAATTCTGGGTTAAATAGCTCAAAATCCTAATTTGTAGCCCCATCATACTTTCCCTTTAAGCACCCTCCTGGTTGCAAGCTGTACACTAGGCAATTGCATTGGCCTGTGCATGTTGCCTTTGTTGTAAGTGTGATGGCCTCTAGAATTCGGTAAAAAGAAGAAGAAAAATTCAAATATTCTCTTTCTAGATACTTCCAAGGTGATTTTAATCATTTACTATTGATCGAGATCTCGAACTCCTATGTTTCGGGTCTTACCTCTTATCCCTAGAGTTTATCCTCCCTCATATGTGGATCTAAGTCCTAGATTGGTAAATCCCAAACCACCCCATTTACCCTATAAATTTACTGTCTCCCATGGAGTTTGGGTTAGCTTTTGGAGACTCTTAGTTATGCCCTCATGTTGATACTTTGTGCCTAAGGATCCATTATCCATCCATGCACTTGAGTTGTGATTGAAGGCTTTCTTTGTGACAAGGGAAGGACATGATATTTGGGAGACATCTACAAAGTCAAAAATCTTTGAAAGGTTGTAATCTCTCCTACATTTATTAATACAAAAGTGTTTTGTTTTCCTATGTTTATGTCTTATTGATGCATATGCATTACAATTCCTTCTTGACTTGTCGTTTAGAGATATTAGTATATGTTATTTGTATGTTGTAGTTATTTTGCTTGTTTTAGTTGTTTTGAAGGTTCCATTTATAGTATTTGGAGTTGGAGCTAAAGTCTACAAGCGAGAAGAAGAGGAGAACTTGCCTTGGATTCAAGGTAGGTTGATTCTCCATGTTCTAATTTCTCTAATTAAAGCACAAGTCTTTTTGTTCCTATTGTTTCTAGATCAAGCCACTATATCTAGGGAGTTACTTTTGTCCGCAGAAGAGTATTATCCGTCAAACAACTTGGCGACTCCACTAGGGAACAAAATGTTCCTTTAGTGGTTTCCTTTGTCTAGCATTTTTAAACCTTAGAAAATGACTCAATTTGACTTGGTCAAACAGTGATTAGCGATAAGAGAGTCTATTTTTTAGCTTGTCGGGTTTTGAGTTTCGTCTTTTGAACAAAATCAACCCCAGTGCACTTTCTAGTATGAGATAAAGAGACCCAATGCACTTGTCTATCTCTGTAAGTGCAATGACATGCATTGGTTATTATGTATAGCCTACGATGGTCACTATAAGATACGAAATTTGCATGTTTTATTCCTTGCTCTAAATTCTTTTTTGATCTAGTGTTGTTTCCTAGGCCTTTGAATTGGTTTGTGTCTCTGTAAAGCCATTAGTGTGCTTGGATTGAGTGTCATTACCTTTTGATGACAGTTTGTTTTTTCTTTCTTTCTTCTTGTCAACTAGGGTTTGTGAACACTTAGCTTGATTGTTGATTTGATAAAAGGAATTTTCATATTACAGTTCTAGTCTTTGTGAGTTATTTTGATCAATGGTCTAGTTGCATTTCATTTTTCATTACATTTGAAATTTGAAAGGAAAAGAAAAGAAAAAAAATCCATTTCTTGCATTGCATTTAAGGCTTTGAATTGAATTGGAATAGTGAAATTGAAAGATCTAGTTAGTAAGTTCTTGCTCGTTGCATCACCGTTTGCTTATTCCTTCCCATACATAATCTTCATTGAAACATAAAGAGTTTGTTTTATCATCTTAGTTTCATTGTACAATTTCAGGTTACATCGTTTTACGTTTGAAATTGAAAGTTAATTCAAGATAAACTTCTAAAATTTATTCAATTAACCTAAGGAGCATTTGGAACATTAAATACACACATAGTGGTCTAGGTTAGAAGATGTGTTCCAACATCATTAAACGTAGCATTTGTCATTACTTGTTTGCGTTACATTTTGCGGGTAGTCAGTATTCCACATATGTAAGTATATAGGATCGTTCTCCACATACCCTCGGGTATATCGGATGGCGCTCCACGTATGTAAAGTATATCAGAATGCTCCTATCGTACAAGATGCATTAGATAGTACTATTATGGACTACGCTTCCACGTGCCTTTGGGTATATTTTGGAAGTCCCCATTTGGTTGCAAACCTGCCATAGGTAACCAAGTTGGTTGCCTTATTAACGATACACTGAACACAGCATTCGAGGAGACTGCCTACACAACTGGAAACAGTATTTTGTAGTTCACAAGGACTTGGTAATCCCTTCTGCCTAGTTACCCCTTTTATATTATTTTTGTTTTTGTTCTAAAATCAATTAATCAACCGTGAAACAACATACTCTGCATTCATGAGACATTAAATTCTCACTTTACTCCTTAGGTTGAATCTGATGGCAACAGTTCCCAAGTCTAATAGTCAAGGAAACCCCTCTGACATGAACCCTGGTCCTTTTCCTCCTTTTAGAAATATTGGTGCTCCTTATATGGCTACGTTTTCCCTTCTCGAATTTACCATAGGTTTACTGGTATGGTTGTTTTCAACCTCATTGGTCCTGAATGTCCAAATTACTCCACAACCAAGTCCTCCACATGAACAACATCAACCTCAAGTTGACCCTTTGCCTTCTTCGCCCAATGTCTCTTCCTCCCTTTCTTCTTCCTCACCTGGTGAAAGTATTAATCCAAGAAGATAAGAAGAAGAAGAAAAGGACAAAGAAGAAGAAGCAAAATAAGTAGGGGGGTAACCAAGCAAACATTGTTATGAATGCAACTAATGTTGAGAAATCTTCAAATCCCCATAAAGTTGAATTCCCTTGCAATTTATGTAAGGGTGATCACCTTCTAGGAGATTGTCCTAACATTCTATAGGTGTTAGAAGTGTGGTCCACAAGCTGACATCAGCCCTTATCATCACC
Source organism: Pinus taeda (assembly GCA_000404065.3). Taxonomy (NCBI): domain Eukaryota; kingdom Viridiplantae; phylum Streptophyta; class Pinopsida; order Pinales; family Pinaceae; genus Pinus; species Pinus taeda. The sequence continues at coordinate 250,647 of APFE030593745.1, read as the reverse complement.
TTCTAGAGATCATGCTAGTGGCAAACCATCAACTAGTGATAATAAGGTTCACGGGAAAAAGGGTAAAGTGAAGTTTCCATGTAGGTTATGTCAAGGGAATCATCCAATTCACCTTTGCCCTTATATGGATGAAGCATCTAAATTGTTTGAAAATTTTATTGTTTCTCAACAGCAGCTTCCAGCTGGTTACCGAAAACTTTCCACGAATCCTCCACTAGTACTAGTGAAGTAATTCACTCGAATCCATCTTCAGTCAATCCCACTATCTCTGAATGTAAATCCCATGAGTCTGTTCCCAACCAACTATTGGTTGAGAAAGTGGTTCACCCGATTCCAACTTCAGTCAATCACACTTTTCCTGTAGAGAGTGGATATCATACCACTCAAGTTCTTCTAATTTCCTCTAATTCTACCGACCAAGGGGGCATTTCTCCTGTTCGCATGGAACCCCCTCCAAGTAAGGAGGTCATTGTCTTTGATTGGAACCATTTGACAGAACCTCATCTCCCTTATTACATGCCCTTTCAAATCAGGGTGAAGTCTTGCGATAAGAACATATATCACATTATTATTAATGAGGGTGCCTTTGTTAGCATTTTATCCTCCACTACTTGGAAAGCTTTGGGTTCCCCTCAGCTTGTGTTTGTTGCTCTAATTCTGTTAGCTTTTAACAGAAAAACCAATCAACCTTTAGGGATCCTTCCTCAGTTCCTTGTTACCTTGGAAGGAAAATTTGTATGTATGATGTTATGGTAGTCATGGACCCCTTTGATTTCAATTTTCTCTTGGGGCAAGACTATGTTATGTTATGAACATCGTCATGTCCACACTCTTTCGAGTGATGTGTTTCCTGCATGATGAAAAAATTGTGACCATTGATCAACTTTCATTTGTTGGTCTTGATTTGACTACTAATCATCCAACTTCCCTAATTTTTTCAAACATGTAAGTGGTATCTCCCCCGCCATAGGTTAATTATGTGGAAACCTATCCCATGCCCGCACCTATCAATGAAAAAGAGCCTTTCATTGTTTGCTCACCTTCTTTTGCCCTGGATCCAATAGGTAATATGGTAAATCATTTCCGGGGGGCATTGGAGCCTCACCTTTCCATTAAATCCCTTGATATTTATCTCTTCCAAAGTGTTTTCCTCCCATATGATGAGAACCTCTTCAAAGCCATGGCCTCCTGGGGGCCATGATCAAGGTCCCAGAGTAGAGTTCATATTCTTGTGTCAAACTCGTTAAAAAATGAAACAAGGTCCCTGAGCACAATTCATGTTCTTGTGTCAAGCTCATTAAAAAATGAAACAAGGTTCCATGAGCATAGTTCCTTTTCTTGTGTGAAACACATTAAAAAATGAAACAAGGGACTCCTTCGAGCATATTTCTTTTACTGTGTCAAGCTCATTAAAAAATGAAACAAATCCTCTCCCATTGATTTGACTCTTTGATTATGATCTCAATTTTGATCTCAAAGATGTTAGCTTCATTTCATTTGCCCATAATCCTTTTCCTCCCTTCCTGGTGAACATATTCCTATTAGTAACCAGTAATCTATTTGGGTCCATAGAAAGAGTTTTCGGACAAAAAGAAGTTGGGGGGGCATGTCTCTACCCTTATGATGAGGGCAATATACTCAATCTCAAGCACAGTGTCCACATGTTTCAAGCTTGTGTAAAAATGAAACCAATTCCAAGCATAGTTTCCACATGTTTCAAGCTTATGTAAAAATGAAACCATCTTCAAGTATTCTCAAATATAATTTTTCTTTGTTTCAAGCTTGTATAAAAATGAAACCTATCCCATACTTTATCTCTCATGATTGCCATTTTTTCATTAGCCTGTTCTACAAGATAAGCCTTGGTTTTTTTTATTCCATTGTCACCAAACTTGGTCGATCATACGCTTTCACTTGGTTTTTTCTCTTGCATGGGATACCATTGCGATGAGTGGTCTTATTAGCCAACCTCTTGACCTCCACGAGTTTTGAGCAATTCCACCATGACCGGAACCAGTTGCTACCCTTTATACCACTTTTTCCTCTAGGAGGAGTCATCTTTAAGCTCTTTTCAGACTCCTAAAACATGAAAAGATCGTCGTTCACTTGCATTTTCAAACTCATTAAAGCAAATGAAAAGATGTTTTCCGAGTATAAGTTTAACCATTTTCCATATTAGATAGACTATTTACGAAAAAGGAATACTTTAGTCGAACATGGATAAAAGGTTCTCCTAGGTATTGTTTTACGCTTTTTTGGGCCCAAGGGACAAAATTACGAAAAGGAACAGCTTGGAGTTTTCTTTTTCACCTCTTTTTCAACCCTTTAAACATGAGAAATATTATGAGTTATGCCTTCGTTGGACTCGTAAAACTATTAGACCGTGTTGGACTCGTCAAGCATGGCAATACCGAACCACTCCTTCTCAGGGTTTGTTAAAAATTCTCAAAAGGATTTATCAGAAGAATGAACTTATAGATCAAACATATGTTATCCTCCTCAAGCTTGCCAAAAATAAAGAGGTACTTACCAGAAATGGTTGGGAAATTAGGAAAACAAGGCATCATACCTATTAATGGTAGTGAGTCGCTCTTGAACATGACACCCTTTCATGTCATTTCTATGCTTTCTTTGGTTGGGGAATCTGCTTGCCTCTATGTTGATCACACCTTAATGAAAGCCTTCATGATGGGTCTTTGAGTCAATGTTTCCAACTCTATATCAGTTTCACCAACATGTTCAAGATAAATTCCACCCTCAGTTGAAATCTTACAATACCCTTAAGCCTTTCTTCATGTCTACATCTCCTAGACCAGTTATGCATCATTATAATGTCTCAAATATTGATACATTTTTCGTGTCGTTGATGGAGATACATCAAGGCCCTCCTGCGACGGGTCGCTTCTTGTCAACATCAACACATTATCTAGGAAGTTTCCTTAGAAACTCCCTTAAGTTCCTTGGAGCTTGCATACATTAATGGTGAATCTCCTCGCTTTCGGTGACAATTTCTCATCATTGGCCTTCGACCAAAAGATTTTGTGTGTTATTTGAATTTATTTCATTCATTCACATCACATAGATTGTATTATAGTACTTTGAGAGCCATTATCATTATTGATGGTTCCTCTTGCATATTTTAACGATTTACATCATTAGTCGGTAATCAAGTGGTGTCTACCATGATCAACTCGAGCTCATTTATTCACATTGTTAGACTCATACTATTAAGTGACGAAGTAGAAGACCCCAAGTCTAGTTTCATCCATCTGGGCTGTGATTTTTCAAGATTCATAGAAGATTACAAAGTATGAAGGTTGTGATCATTCAAAAAGTCATCCAAACATGGGTGCACCATATATCATCAATAGACATGACTTTGATTATTGTACATGTACATTGGCTTATATGTTGAGTATGGGTATACCTACCTCAACAATGATATCATGATGATTACGTATTGTAACAGATGATGATCTCAACCAATCTATTCTTGATCCAGACTTGTCACATGGCAAAGCACTTTAATCCTCAGCGACTACTTTTGACTTTGTATTTTAGGGGGCAACCTGTTACATGTCATTTTGTCACATCCAATCAAATGGCCTAAAAACTGGATCAATCAACATCCATTAATAATTTGCATTCCCTACAAAACCTAAAACATTCTCTCTCCAAGAAATCCAAGAATTCGAGGTTAAATAGCTCAAAATCCTAATTTTTAGCCCTGTCGCACTTTCCCTTTGAGCAACCTACACTGGTTGCAAGGTGTACACTAAGCAACTGCACTGACTAGTGCAAGTTTCCTTTGTTACAAATGTGATGACCTCTAGAATTCGGTAAATAAAAAAAAACAAAACAAAACAAAACAAAAAACAAAAAACAATTTTGAATCTTTTCTTTCCATAAGCTTCCAAGGTGGTTTTAACCATTTACTATTGATTGAGATCTCGAACACCTATGCTTGGGGTCTTGTATCTTATCCCTAGAGATTATCCTCCCTCATATGTCGATCTAATTCCTAGATTGGTAAATCCCAAACCACCCCATTTACCCTATAAATTCACTTCTTCCCATGGAGTCTGGGTTGGCTTTTAGAGACTCTTAGTTATGCCCTCATGTTGTTGCTTTCTGCCTAAGGATCCATTATCCATCCATGCACATGAGTTGTGATTGAAGGCTTGCTTTGTGACAAGGGAAAAACAAGATAGTTGGGAGACATCTACAAAGTCGCAAATCTCTGAAGGGTTGTAATCTCTCCTACATTTATCAATACAAAAAGTGCTTTATTTTCTTATACTTATGTCTTATTGATGCATACGTATTACAATGTCTTATTGACTCATTGTATAGAGATATTCGTATATGTTATTTGTATGTTGTAGTCCCCTTCCCTGTTTTAGTTGTTTTGTGGGTTCCATTTATAGTATTTGACGCTGGAGTTGAAGTCTAGAAGCAGGAAGAAGAGAAGAACTTGTGTTGGATTCAAAGTAGGTTCCTTCTCCATGTAATTTCTCTAAGGAAAGCATAAGTCTTTTTGTTCATGTTGTTTCTATATCAAGCCACTAAATCTAGGGAGTTCACTTCTGTATGCAGAAGAGAATTATTAGTCAAACAAACAGAGTTCCACCTCTCATTGTGTCTTCATTTGTCTGTGTATGCCTTTTCTTAGATCTGTTACCTTTTGCACCGTCAACCCTTACTTCATGCCTTCCAAGTCCTAATGGATTTGATTTTCCTTTTATATTTTCCTATGTAGTTGGCACCTAGATCATGCTACCTCTACCTTTGTAAATTTGGCATGCTTCTTAGTATAATTGTGTTTACTTCTGCTTGTTGTCCCTGATCCATGATAATCCTTTCATTGTCAGCCTTTATAACTTCTCATCTCAACTCTTATACTTCTCAAGGTGTATATCCAATGAGGGGATCCTTCCTCTCTCCTTTTCTCCACTGACTCTTCTTCCCAACCATGCTAGGATTTATCAATGTCGTAAAGCTCAATTATGTTGTTCATCCTTTTTTGCTCATTATTATTCCCTGACATGTCTTCTTATGTGTTGTCATACACACATAATTGTTAGCCAACAATACATAAATAATCATGTTTACCATCACATTGGGAAGCCTACAATGAACATATGGATGGGACACCATCTATAGCACCAATTTTCAAGTTAGTATGCCAGTCAAAAAATAATTAACATATCATAATCAACACTTGCATACAACATGTAGTTCACAATCACGGCGTTATAAGCAGCACACATGGACACACCAATTAATCACTATAAATCACCACACTTTGTAACAGAGTTTAAAAATTATCCTTCTAAACCCATTCAGTCCAAGTGTTGAACCTAAGCACTCGGATACTCTATATTACAACTCCAAATCTTATCCCCAAAGGTCTAGTGTAGAACCCTGGCTCTAATACCACTCTGTAACACTCCCTCCCACCCGTAGGTCAACTGCATTGTTATTATATCTTGCAGTTAACCACCCCTTAGCCAAATTCAGAGCCTGAGGATTTAAGTGCTCGAGGGAATTCCAAGCTAGTCCATTTAACTAATCCACATGGAAATCCAAAGAACACAGTGCCTCCACCCAAACAACACTTCAGGGAATTCCAGAGCACACAGTGCTCAACCAATCAATCACTTCAGGGAATCCAGAGCACATAGTGCTCCACCCAAACAACAATTCAAGGAATCCATATCACACAATGCTCCACCCAATCAATTAGTACAGGAATCCAAAGCTCACACCCGTTTCATTCTTCAGGAATCTAGGGCCCATAGTTACTCCACCTGCAGTCTAGCAAGATCCAAAGCACACCATTTCACCACCTATTAAATTCCACAAGGATCCAAAGAACTCAGTGTCCACTTGTTTAACCAAACATAGGAATCTAGAGCACATGCCCAATGGCTCCACCTAGAGTCTCTTTTCTTTTGTGAGCTTCCTTCATTGTTTATGCTTCCTCTTTCCCAACTGTCTTCCCAATGCCCGTTGCTTAACACATTGTCACTTTTCTATGCATCTCCTTTTCTTTCCTCGAATGCTTCCACCCTTCCCCTTGTATGTTTTGTTGTGTGTTGACCAAAGCCAACACATCCCATGAAAGCAAGATTGGCCTGTCCTCTGCTCAAGCACCCATATGCTTCCTTTAATGCCTATACAATTTTTCTTTTTAATTCGACAGTAATATAGGTGGGAATTAATTGTAGCATTCAAAGTTTGGTTATTACCCCAAGTAATTCTCAATCAACTTCACATCCATAGGCTCTGAATATGTGTCCACTCACATTCCAGTCACCACTTACAATTTACAAGAACAGTTCATATAACAATATTTACATAAGGGGTGACGAAAAGCATGGTTACAAAAACAATGGACATTACTTCCCTGGATTGGTGATCATTTACTCCTACTGCCCCCTACATGCAAAACAAACAAGTGGGAGAATGTTGGTGTTATAAGCAGACAATATTCATGAACATGCTACATTATAGAACAGCAAGAACATACACATACGAGAATACACAAGACACTGGAATATAGGGAAAGGAATTCCAATCCAAGATAGTATTAGTCTTAGTGTATATTTATACATGAGATATGTGGTTGGAGCAGTTGTACCTGCTCTCAACCACCCATTTACTTTGCCATACACATTTACCGAGGATTATTGATATTTACATATACATAATATAGGATGACAAATATAGGTCTATGAGACCCCTCAACATCTCCCGCACCCTCAATGCCTTGCTCGTCCCTAGCAAGGATGCATCAATGACTTGGACCACTACTCTTTGCAGAAATATCCTTATTGTATATCCACCATGCACACTGGACTGCATAGGCAACTCAGACACAATAACCGCCAGCTAGATAGGAGGACACACATGTACAAGGCTCACTGTGACTCCTTATCCAATGGTTGCTTCTTGCAAATCTCCATTATTCACATTCTTTATAGTCTTCTCAACCATATGGACTGCTACTCCGCCAGGAAACGTCAGACAACTCCTCTCTAGTCTGGGGCATCCTTTTCACTCTTTCTATGGACGAGTCCAGCGCATGAGTGTCATCCTAAGAGTTTCCAATTAAACATAAAATAAATGAAACATATGCATACCATCCATCCTACTTCTTTCCTCTGTCACAATCTAAGATCAATTCTACAAATTTATACCAGGGGGTTTAATCCATTCATTCATTCACTGTTGTCATCATTTTTAATTGTTCAAATCTCTTTGTGTTCTACTTGTGTGATTTCATGTTCTTAAATACTTTTTTCTATTGTTGTGAATACATCTTTGAAAATGTTTATGTTGCATATGTGCTGCAAATTATTTTTCTAACTGTGATAGATGTTATGTTGTTGTTGTCTATTATGTAGAGCTTGTACTAAGACTTTTATAACTTATTGAATTTTTAGCTAATATTTCTAACACAATTATTGTTGACTAGATGTTGACACAATTCAACTTACTTTGACTTAACTCAATAATCCTATAAAAAAAATCTAGAGAGACTTATTATAGGCTTATTATGTCATAGCCCAACAGATTTCATGATAGTGCAGTACATTATATTCATCATGAGCATAGATGGAAACTAAGATCAGATCAAACAACTTTATTCACCAATCAAGAAACATCTTTTTTGAGTATTTGATCAATTTATTCATTCTTTGTCCTATTTCTTTTGGTTGTCGTCAACCGCAAGATGGATATATGAATATCATCAATCCCTCATAATATAGTCAACTCCACCAGTCTGTGTTATTTATAGTCTTGTAAACTTCCACCTTACTCGTCTAGGTCAACCTCCTTGAAAAAATACTCTCTACAATTCAAGAATACTAGTAGACCAATTCAACGATAATCGACTAGTTATATAACAACATAATCAAAATCAACCAGGTAGAATTTCATAGCCAATATTGTCTCTTTCAATTCGTCAAAGCAGAGCTATAGTTATGAGTTGAGAGATGCATATCACTGGTTGTCAGTGACCAAGATTTTATTGTTGTCCACATAGGAATTTGCACGAACATTGTACATAATATGTGGACGGTCGTCTGCGTATGCAGCCTACAAAGGTCAGCGGTCGACATCATAGATATTATATGTTAGTAGTGGTGATCTCGTTCAATAACACTTCCAAGTAATCCATTAGAGTCGCTAGTATGAATTTAGATCTACAAGTTTGGTATATGTTGGTCACATGTTTCCAAGTGGATTGCAGCTTTCGAATTGAGATGGGATGTTGTGGTAAAAAAAATTGTCGAAATTATCCATACTACAAGTTGACTCTGTTGACACCTAATCCAAAAGAATTGGGATTATTGTAAATAGTTTCAGTTATGCATTAGAGAAAACCAAGAGACCTTGGAATTGGAATCCCAAGAGTCTCTCCACTCATGTATATATTCATGAACTAACTAATGCAATAAACAAGTTATTCTGGAGTTACCCTCCTGGCCTGACATGGTATCAGAGTCAGCTCCCAAATTTAGCTCTTTGCTCTTGTGTAACTCCTGCTCTCACTCAGAGTTATTCCTACTTTGTCTTCTATCCACTGAATGCATACAATTCTTTGCTGCCGCTCAACTTTCATTTTAGATTCTTCTTGAATCTCAAATCTTTGTGCATCTGAGTCCATCGAGGTCCATAGGCTGAAAGGAGTGCCCTGCATTGTACCTATGCGTTAATTCCAACGCAATCTTTGCAATGCATTGGATATATGCATTGAAGCAGTGTGGCAATGTCTCTGTCTCTATGCGCGTTGTTTCTTAAAGGTCATGTGATGAATCTTGTAGAAAGGAATAACGCTTCAAAGGGTCGTTGTTGCTTTGTTATATGGTGGTCGTTCATACCTTGCGTTAAGTGCAACATGCAGCGACTATATCAGCAAATCATTTCAGTCACAGTGCATTGAATGTCATGAGCTGAAGACTATTAGGAGAACTCCTATCATGGTATCTCTGTGACTACATATTGCATAGACCCTTGGTCTCCTCTGATTTGTAGCAGTGAAGTTGTTGCTCCACCTAAATTCGCCTCAACATTGGAGATTTTCGCTGGATTATTACAGTTTTATCATTGGTCAATGGAACGTATGCCACTAGTGTTGAAGTATTAAAAAAAAATGCTTTGACGCCATATGGTTCTCTAGGCCATTTTTTATATTGATTTGAAGTATGCAAACTTAAATATATGTTGACCGATCGGACCGTGCATGTGTGTTGGGTATATGAATAATATGATGGGTTAAATATATGGTATGAAATGGTATATAATCGAGTAAAAAAGGGAAAGACCATGACATATATATGTGATGCTTTTCCATATACCATAAAGGCGTTGAGCTCTTAATGGACATATATTATATTATATAAAATTACCATTGGGGTATATGGAAGGTATATGTTGGAGCCTACTTTTTTTTAGTTAAAGATTTTTGAAGACATAACCAATCATTTTTATTCCAAAGACATCAATCTATTGTTGCAAGTATTATAATTATTTTTAGGCCAGATTAGACTATATGATGCATTCACTCATCTCCATTGTGAGTGTAGTTCTCTCTGGAAAAAAGAACTACCATGAGTGGTCTCGAAAGATAAAACACACCCTCATTTTCAATGAGTTGTGGAAAAGGGTTTGTGAAGGAGAAGGAGACAATGCATCGGAAAAGCCCACTTCAAATAATGAGCTTTCCATCTAGAAAAACAAGAACAATAAGGCCTATGCCTTGATTGCAGCGTCAGTAAATGAAGAGGTGAGTCGACATATATTTCTCTATTTTCAAATGTCTTTGAAGCCTTAAAAAGGTTGAAGGAAATGTATGGCTCACAAATTGAACTTGAAGTTGTTCAATTGATGATCAAGTTGTTCAATCTTGAGTTGAAAAATTATGACCCTCTTGCCTTAGCATTAGAAGTAAGATCCTTTATGCATGACATAAAATCCATTGGTGGTGAAATAGATATTCCTCTCATAGCTTATGTCAAGGCACTATATCCCACCTATTCACATTACTTGATTATTTGCAAGCAAGTGGCAACCTTAAGGAGATTACCTTTAACTACCTTGAGAAGAAATTTGTTGAAAGAGAGAAGGCTTTTGGGAAGAAGACAGATCCTCAATCTTCTGAAGAAGTTGTGTGACCTGCACAAAAAGAGAAGAATCGTGCACAAGATTCTTCTAGAGGAAGAGGTGGTCGAAGAGGAAGGGGAAGGAAGAATTTTAGAGGCAGAGGGGGCAGACATTTTCAAGGGGAAAGGACTGATCTTCATTGCATATGATGCAGTAGAGATGGACATGATGCTTCCACACGTAAGCTGCCTTGGGACAGAATTGAGTAAGAAAGAAATGAAAAAAAGGGTAAAACACCGAGTAAAGGAAAAGGAAGAGCACCTAAGTCTGCTCATTATGTTGTGGCACATTGCAACATTTGAGTAACTAAAGAATTATTCAATGCTTCACTTGCTTCATGGAAAGATGTGTGATTGCTTGATTCAGGAGCAACTTGCCACGTGACTTTCAGGAGATATTTCTTTGAAGAATTCACTAATAATGTTGATGGAGCAATATACTTTGCAGATAAATCGAAACTCAAGCCATCAGGGCTTGCCACCATTAGGCTCAAACTGCATGACCTTCCAAACTTTCTTCTACATGATTTTTTTACCTCTCGGAGTTGAGGAGAAACTTGTTGTCTTTGGTCCTCATCTACCAACAAGGACACTCCATTCACATATTTGATGGCAAGGTTGAGGTCATAAAAGCATCAGATCACTCACTTGTCATGACTACAATATAAGAAGAAAGACTCCTGAAGCTGCAAGGAACCTCTGCTTGTGCACAGAACTTTTCATACAGTTCTCACTATGATAAAGGTACATTTCCATCAAGTCTTTTCTGGCATGCTAGATTTGGACACTTGAACTATGACAGCGTTCGTTTGTTGAAGAAAAATGATGTCACTGGTTTGCCTACTATTCCTAGGAAACTTAAGCAATGTGATGCTTGTATCTTATGAAAGCACAACAAACAAATTTTTCATGATTCTCATTCCAGAGAATATAGAAAACTTGAACTCATTCATTTTGATTTATGTGGCTGAATGCTTATTCCTTCTGCAAATGGTAATAAATATATGATGACATTTATTGATGACTACACTAGAATGTGTTGGTTTTATTTATTGAAGAACAAATTTGAAGCTTTTGAAACATTCAAGAACTTTCATGCATGGATTTAAAATGATGCACAATCTCATATTGGCTCTATTCACAGTGATAATGGAAAAGAATACACTTCAAATGAATTTGAAAACTATCTTCGTCGGCATGGGATCAAACATCAAACAATCGTGCCTTATTATCCCCAACAGAACAAAGTAGCAAAAAAAATGAACAGGACAATCTTAAATAGGGTATGTTCCATGATGTTTTTCAAGAATGTTAAGTTGATGTTTTGGGCTAATGCAATTCTATGTGCTATGTATATAACGAATAGGTGTCCATCTCATGCTATCAAAAACAAGACTCCCTATGAAATGTGGTATGGCCACATTCCTTCAGTGAGGCATCTCAAGGTTTTTGGTTCCACCTGTTATGCCCTGAGAGTATGATACCTAAGGAACGGAGAAACAAACTTGGTGCAAGGAGTCGAAAATGTATCTTCTTGGAGTACTCAAATACCTCCAAAACATATAGTCTCTATGATGAAGTGAATGAGAAGTTTATAATATCTAGAGATTTGATCTTTCTTGAATCATCCAAGACTGACAATGTTGTTGAGTGACAACTTGATGGCTTGGATAGATTCGGACATGCAAAGTCTTTTCAAGAGTGCGATAATGAGATTCCTCATCTTGAAGGGGAGATCCCAACACTGGATCAATCTGTGGAATCTTCTTTTGAAGCCTCTCTCCCCCGCATGAAGCTCCAACCACTTATGACACTTTGAGTGATGTGATTGATAGAATTGGGAGACTAAATCTGGATTCAGTCCTAACTCAGTGAATTGAGCATCCTATGCCATCTCAAAAAGGTCCTCCAAAACGGATGATAAAGACACTTGAACGTGTTTGTCCTCATGAGGTTGGAAAGATAGGAACAAGAAGCTCAACAAAACAAAATGGAGGTGATGTAGACAATCTTGATTCATCGGTTGATATGGGTGTTTCTTATGATTGTGAACTAAATTTTTCGACAGATTTTGAACCAACCTCCTTCAAAGAAGTCACTTCCCATGATGAATGGAAAGAAGCAATGCAGAAAGAATATGATGCTTTAATAAAGAATGGCACCTAGAGGTTGGTTGATCCTCCATTGGAAACCAAACCAATTGGTTGCAAGTGGGTCTTCAAGAACAAGTATAAAGTAGATGGCTCACTAGACAGGCACAAAGCTAGCTTGTGGAAAAAGGTTTTGCACAGAAGGAAGGGGTCATTTATGAGGAAACTTTCCCCCCCACAGCAAAATGGGCTTACCATCTGGACACTTTTTGCCTTGTCAGCTCAGAACGGTTGAAAAATCCATTAAATGGGTGTAAAAACTGCTTTCTTGAATGGAGATCTAAAAGAGAATGTTTTTATGTCCCAACTAGAAGGATTTGTTGTGAAGGGTCAGGAACACAAAGTATGCAAGCTTGTAAAACCCTTGTATGGCCTCAAGCAAGCACTGCAATCCTGGTACGAGAAATTGACTAAGCATCTTATGAAACTCAATTTCAAACATTATGACCTTGAAGATGCAACTTTGTTTGTCAAGAAAGTTGGCAAAACAATTGTATATCTTATGGTGTATGTAGATGATCTTCTGATGACACGGAACAATGAGAACTGCATTGCATCGAAGGAACCAAGGAAAGGTTTTGAAATGACATATTTGGGATATGTTCACTACTATCTTGGTATTGAAGTAACCCAACATATGAAGTTTATATTCCTCTCTTGGAACAAGTACATTGGAGATTTATTGAACAAGTTTGGCATGGCTGAGTGCAATCCTTTGACTACTCCAATGGAACAGAACTTAAAGCTCACATCCGCTAAAGTAAAAGAATTTGAGAATGCAACGAAGTATAGACAGCTCGTAGGAAGTCTCAACTCCCTAACTACTACCATACCAGACATTACATTTGTTGTTGGAATCCTCTCCAGGTTTATGCAAAAGCCTTGTGAGGGTCACTGGTATGCTACAAAAAGAGTTCTAAAGTACCTGAAGGGAACTCAAGACTTTGGACCCAAGTATACACAAGGTGGATGACTTCAGCTTGATTGGATACTCTGATTCAGATTTCGATGGAGATAAAGAAGCTGGAGTATCTAATTCAAGTTATGTTATGAGTCTTGGATCAAGAGTTGTCTCCTAGAGGTCACGCAAACAATCAATTCCAACAGATTCCACAAACGAGGCAGAATATGTGGCAACAATTGAAGCAACAAAGGAAATTGTGTGGCTCAAGAAAATTCTGGAGGCTTTGCAGGAGAAACGAGTACATTCAACTCCTCTTTTGATTGATAACACTTCTACAATAAAGTTCGCCAAGAACCCAAAGTTACATGATCAAACAAGCACATAAATACAAAATATCCTCTGATTCGACATCATGTTGAGGCCAAGACAATCCACCTATGACATTGTTCCACAAATGAGCAGATTGCAGACATCTTCACCAAAGCGCTTGGAAGAGAAAATTTTGGAAGATTCGGAATGATGCTTGGACTCACCAACATCCCTTCAGATTAAGGGGGGAATGCCGACACCTAATCCAAAAGGATTGAAATTATTGTAATATTGTAAATAGTTTAAGTTATGCATTAGAGAAAACCAAGAGACCTTGGAATTAGAATCCTAAGAGTCCCTCCACTCATGTATATTCATGGACTAACTAATGCAATAAACAAGTTATTCGTGGATTTACCCTCCTGGCCCGACAGATTCAATCAAAACCTTGGCTTATACGTCGACAAAATCTCATCGTGACCTGCCCATATCCCTTTGTCAAGAATGTTGAAGATCTCAAGTACAAGTTTTGCAAAGGAATGTGATGTGTTGATTTCTATGTATCTTATCTTCTTGGGCATGTAATTTAATGCAAAAGTAGGTCGAATGCAAACAGTATAACGACCTTGATAAGGTATCGGTACACACCACTACGGCACCAAATTTCCACAAGTGGCACTTTCTATCCAATGCGCAATTAAACTAAGATGACAGTGTCATCCAACAAATGTTATACCAGCACGTCCACCAACACCGTAGTAGACTTATGCACTTTTTTATAAGTCTAGTCGACGGTCATAAAAAATTGAGAGGAATTCGACCAAGAATGTTAAATCGATTGTGCACTAAAGAGGTTGATTCTTTTTGCTTGTTGTTTGATGACAAGTTGACCAGCACATAAACTAGAGACCATTGAGCAGTTAATGGCCGACTCTGACATCTGACCTGTGAGCCAAAGTGTTGTACATTCTCATCAACATCAACAACTATGTCGAGATTTAGAACGTCCTCTGACAGAATCCCCTGGCCATCGTTGACATCATCTTCTATGAACTTAGCGATGGGGATCACCAATTCGACTCTAATATCCAATATTCATACTTTGTCAATATCAAAAAAAAAAGAGATTGTTAAAATGAGCGACACCCTTCACTAGCGACGAGTCAACGAGAAACATGTTCCCCCTTCGCGTCCATTTGTCGATCTTTTATGGTGACAAAGAATCTATGCAAAAAATTCAAAGCCCAATCATCATGAGTAATCAAAGTTGGATATCGCGAGCAATCGAAATTCTTCATAAATTTTCTGAAGTATCTTCGCGAACAGTTTGTAGGTTCTTTCAATCATGCAATGAGCATCTTGACCATACTATCTATTTTCAGATTTATGAATTATTAGTTTCACATTTTCCTTAAGTTTCGAGCTCGAGCATCATCTCCAATTGCCAACAACAATCTTGAAAAAATAAATTTTCTAGCGTGCCCATTTTCTTCGATTTTAAGCAACTACCATCGACAAAACTTCTGGTTTGCACGCAGCATCTTGACAAACAAATATTTTCTTGATCTCACTCTTCTTTTGCAAGTCTTGGACTTTAGTATTACAAATCTTTGATTCTAATTGTAGCAGCATCGACGAACTTCTACAAATAACACATATTTTCTTGGATTTCTGGAAAATTTTGAGCTTGCAACATTTTCATAGTTGCAGACTTCTCATTTGATTTCATTGTCTTGACTTTTTCTCTATAGGTTCAAACCACCTCCATTCGTTGTTGTTGTCATCCAACGAAATGGAGTGGAAACGACACCAAAATGTTATAAGCAAACAATAATCATGAACAGGCTACAATATAGAACAGCAAGAACATACACATACAAGAATATAGGGAAAGGAATTCCAATCCAAGATTGTATTAGTCTTACCGTATATCTATACATGAGATATGTACTTGAGTGGTTGTACCCACACTCAACCACCCATTTACTTTACCATCTACATTTACCTAGGATTATTGATATTTACATATACATAATATAGGATGACAAACGTGGGTCTAAGAGACTGCTCAAGAGTTGGGTATGTGTTATATTCTTTGCACAACTATTCCCACACATTTTATATTGCATTGAGCATAGTCAGGGGAGGAGGGGGGCCACCAGGGGTGTTAAGGGGGAAATCCCCCGCTGCTCCAGGGGTTCACTGGGGGCAAAATCCCCCCTGTGCGAGGGTTCTGCTCCCAAAAAAGTTTGGACAATTTTTCGAGTTTTTGGTAAAGTTTTGACAAAGTTTTTTGTTAAAAACGATTTTGTGGTAAATGGTGGTTCTTCCTATGGTTTTGTAGTTTCAGTATAGGAACTGCTATTGTATTCAAATTCATGGTAAATGGATTGGTGATTTATAGATACCACAAGATATATATTGTATTGTAATATTATACAAGAAAATATATTAAAAAATCTTGTTGGTTTTCCTAGTTTGGTCTTCCACGATAACATCTTTATGTAATAGGTGTTTGCAATTTTCTATTTTATCAAGAATCTATTTGCAGTAATTAATTGTACAATAACCAGGTTAAAACCTACAACCTTCTCCTAATAACACATGACATTTTGAGCACCTTGTGTTGGTTTCTTTCCCTCTCTAACATATATTTCCAACATACATAGATAGTTACCCTCACACTCATTGTCCTCTTTAGTTCTCTCTTAATCCACCTTAAGTACTCTTTTCAACTCTAAACATAATTGATCTCTTAGGTTATCAAGGATTTCTTCCCCTTTTCTCCATTCCACACTCCTCAACCTCTTGAAGTGGTCCCCCTTTCTCTTTCCTTGGTTTACTACACACTAGATGATGTTGGGCTCTTCTAGTTTCCTTATGGGTTCTTGGTCTCCACTAGGTAATATCCCCTTTCGGTATCAAGGAGGAGCCATCCTCTCCCACTAACAAATTTAGAGTTACATATTTTTGGTTGTCCAAATCATTACCTTGATCTCTCTTCTTTTTGTTTTTTACTATTTTCTTCAATCTCTACTTAAAACGGTCATCTCCTTCCAAATCCTTTTTGGATCTCAACCTACTTACATTTGCAAGGCCTTGAGCAAGAGATTCTTCAATCACCTTTACAAGAGAACAATTTCATCTTGCAAAGTGTGAGGCTTATCCTTCTAACTGAGGGCCTTGGGGTACACTTTTATTTGCTAGCTTTATATCTCTTGTTTTGTTTGGAAACTTGATATATTATTAGAGCATATTCATTTATATTATATAAATTGTAAAGAAAGGGTAAATTGTGTTTGCCATTTACAAGCAAAGTAGAATTTAATAGCACACTTGAAAGCTCTAATTTCCATCTTGTTTATATGTTGTTTGCATTTTGTTTATATTTATCTTGGAAATGATCCTTCAAATCCACATAAGAGTTTTAATCCCACTTAGGAAATCAACTAATCTCTCCAAATCATATAGTGTTTTTGTTAGAACATAAAGCTTATTTGATGTAATAAAGTCACATTCATATAGATGACGAATAACATGATAAATAATATTTTAATAAGACAACTACATTAGCGCCCCCTCCCGCCCAGGGCAACTCAATCGATAATCACCATCAAAATGAAGTGTGATGTACAAAAAGATTTAGGTTCCAATCCCTTGAGTTTACCCATGGCCATGTGCTGGGGACAGTGTAATTCAATTGGGGTTATCGTGGTAGCAAACATAATCGACCTTGTGTCACAAAAGTATGAATGAGACTAGCTCATTTTCCAATTCCTCTAGTAAAGGAAAAAGAAAAAAAAGACAACTAGAATGTAAGGATAACATAACTATGTTGTCAATGATATAAAAGGTGATCAACCCCATTGTATGAAAGCGAAAGCAATAATGGCATAAGTCAAATTGAAAAGGGTTTCAATAAAAATAAGTTTTAAAAGCAAGTGAAGTTTAACTTAAAGGTTTATATATATATATATATATATATAAATAGTTTTTGCAAAATGAAAATAAAAGGAATTAGAATGGTTTGAAAAGAATATTTGAACCATAAGTTAGTGCTCTATGTAGAGGGAAAATATTACAAATCTTGAAAATTCAAAGGCCATCACACTGAATAAGAAAGAAGGCAACCACATTATAGTTATAGTTGTCTTTATAGACAACTTGTTTGAAAAGGTTTCATGTGTTCTTTGTGATATCATTCAATAAACAGAAAACAATGCATCCAAGTTACCAAGTTACAAAGGAGAAGTCATTATACTTTTCATAAGTCAAATGTTCAAAATTTATCAATAACATATTTAACATAAGGGAAATTTAAATAAAACTCTAATATGCACAAATTCAAGCAAATAATCATGTAGTAGCTAACACTAATGGACATGTTGCAAGACTAGAAGGTCACTCACCACCCCTATCTACTAAGAGTGAAAGATTGAAAATGCCATATTAATATAGAGGAAAAGAAGCTTGTATCTTATTGGCATCCAATCACCACTTGATTATAAAAAAAGAGAGACCAATACCAAGGAAGAGCACCAACATCTTTGTCACACTTTATTCAGTTTGAATGTTGTCATTCATTTAATACGTAAGTGTTTCATTTTTCTCTCCATTCTAGAAATAAACCAAAGAGACATTATTTCTAACATTTCCATTAATTGTCTTTCAATATTATCTTTACTTTCAGCAAATGTAAGATTGGCATGGACAAACTATGTATCGAGAATCTCTTCCTAAAAAACTATGCAAACACCTTAATTAGTTACCTCAACGATTTAGTAAATGGAGATAATTCCATGGGGATATTTGATCTTCAACCTTGTATCAATGATTCTTATGTAGCAAAGAAACCTTTACCCATGTAGCTAATCATAACAAAGGACAATAAAAATATATGGTGTTATATTGGTTTAAGAGGCCAACACTTGCAATCAAGGGATCAAGTGTAGGTGATGTTCAACATGGATTATTACCTGTTAGTTCGAGAGTTTATGGAACCTAGGAATTATCACTCAATACTAGGATTATGACACATGCATGTGGATTGCTATCCAATAATTTAATTTGGGAGATTCATAATTCAGGGGTTCCAATAATGGCACCTAGAAACTCTAAAAGCCAACTTGGGAGCTACACATGTACAAGGGCTACAAGGAAACTAGATGGGGCCCTACTTGGTTCAAGCGATGTTTTTCAAAGAGAAGCATCTAAAGATGTCTTTAATTGCACTCCAATCCTTAAGAAGGGGTATTAAAATATATGACTTGATGTAATAAAGTGACTAATAAGATGACAGTTAGACGATATTTAAAAAAGGTTACATTGTAACAATAGCACAACTCCCTAGTCAATGATAAAAAAGGGGATCAACTCGTCATATCAAATGACTTCATTGGAATAAAAGCACATATTTTACCTCACTCTATTGACACTGTTTCTAATCACATTTGCAAGCTTTTTTCTTGTATATCTAGAAAAATAACATTTTTTTGTCCTCCTACTTAGAATGTCTTCCTTGCTTGTTTCTTTGTTTCTTTCTTGACGTAGATTAGTTTTAACCTACCTTTTAAATCAAGAAATACTTTTAAAACCCATTAGTTCAAATTAATCAAATCTAGTTCAATTAATTTGAATCTCCTCCTTAATTTCTTTTTTTAAAATTAAGTGGCAACTCCTCCCCTCTCCTAAGCCTTAGTTTTCATAAGATAAATGTGTCCTTTATAGTGAGAAGATGCCTTCCGTTTTAAGATTTCTTTCTTTGTTTTTTTACTAAGTTTTAACCTACCTTTTAAATGAAGAAATACTTTTAAAACCCATTAGTTCAAATTAATCAAATCTAGTTCAATTAATTTGAATCTCCTCCTTAATTTCTTTTTTTAAAATTAAGTGGCAACTCCTCCCCTCTTAAGCCTTAATTCCATAAGATAAATGTGTCCTTTATAGTGAGAAGATGCCTTCGGTTTTAAGATTTCTTTCTTTGTTTTTTTCCTATCCTTTATAATGGGAAGATAACTACTTTCTTAAGATTTAGATTTCTTTCTTTGTTTTTTTGCTATCCTTTATAGTGGGAAGATAACTACTTTCTTAAGATTTCTTTCTTTCTGATCTTATAAATGAATCTCTAAGCTTTGAGGCCATCTACATTTTTAAGATTTCTTTCTTTATGTTTTTTATTTGTCCTTTACAGTGAGAAGATGCCTACTTCCTTAGGATTTATTTCTTTGTGCTCTTATAAGTGCATTTCTAAGCTATAAGACCACCTACACCCTTTAGGGAAATCCTCCTTCCCAACTGAGTTAACATATTCCTTTCCTGTACCACTAATTCCTTTACATCTACCATTTGGACCAAAATTATTTTTCCCACTTACACTCCAAACCATTCTACTTAGTCTCAATCTTCCCTAAATCCCTATATTTAAGTTATTCGAATTATTATATATTTCTCCATCTTTAAACAATCAGCATGATCTCTGAAGAGAGTCTTAAGTTACTAAATGTGAAAATTTAAATATCAAAATTTATTGTATAAAAAATTTAAATGATTTAAGATCTTATACACAGGAGAACTTGGAAAAGAATAATAATAATAATAAATTGAATTTTGGCCTCGTAAATATTTCTATCTAGTCAGTCACACTTACCCTAAATGCAATGCAGTTGTCTATAATGAGACTTTTTGGAAGCTTTTCCGGTGGGTTTTTCTGGTCAAAATCCGGTAGCAATTTATTGGAATCGCAGGTTTGATAGCTAGTTTCAGCACAATCAAGGCGTTCCAGGGGTTTTTCAGTGTGCTGAATCCAAATATGCAGTTAAAAAACCATTTTAACTGCAACAAATCAAGATTTAACCTCAATTTCTTCCGCCGGATTCCGTCACCGGAATCTCCAAAAAGTCGCATTATAGACAACTCCAAATGCAATCCTATTCACGTAGACACAGTCACTAAGCGCATGAATGAGGCGGTGTATTCAAAAAGTGAAAACTAAAAAAGAAAAAATAGACATTGAGAACCATGCCAAACAAATGAGAAACTCTTACGCGCTGGTTTTTCAACTCCACAATTCAAATAGATCTTTTGACCACTAAAAATGTTTCCTCTTCAGTGACATCAAAGAGATTCATCCATGTTCACACTTCTGCACAGAAGATTCAAATATGAACCTCCAGCTAATGGCAAAGTGGTATTTTACAGCTCTTGATTAGCAATAGAAAGATCTCATAATTACATTTATTATATAGATAGAATTTAGTGAAAAACATTTATAATGCTAATTATGTCTTATTTTTTAATTTAGGAGGTGGAAATTCATCAGTTAAAACTAAAAAAGAGACCGAAAAGGAAGGAAAACAAAAGGAAAGACAAAAGGAAAAAACTCAGCATAAATACATACAAGGCCAATCCTTCACGTCATATTATATAATGTTGTAAAAATTCATTTTAACCTTAGATCATTGTACTTCATTTCTTTTTAGTAAATAAAGATGGCATTTCAAAGAAACAAAAGAAAAAATAAAGAGTTACAGGCTTTGGCAATCCTTTTAAGAATCCCCTTAGACAACTACAAGGATCTCAAACAACCATATTATTTAAAAAACGTGAGACTGTGCTAAGGTATCCATAATAGACTGGTTCCCCATCAGAGCAATTACAAACCAAAACTGGCTCATGTATAGAATGATCACCAAGAACTGTATGAGCCTTCAAACTAAAAAGTTGATTGCTGGCTCTATGAAAAGAGTACTATAACTGAAAATGAGAAAAAGAAATATCAAGATAATGACTATACAGCGAATGAACTGCTGATTTGAAAAGCATTATGAGACCAAAATGTAAGGAGGGCTTCGGCATCTGGGAAGTACTGAAAATGCCAAAGGATTCATCATCGATCTGGGCTGAAATGAGCATAAGGCGAGATGAGTTGGGGGTTTCCAAGACCCACTCTGTTGACTTTCCTCCACTGCTAAAATCAGAGTGGGAGCAGCCAAATGTTCTGCATGTTTGTTGAGAAAGGCGGGATGATGTCAATTGAAAATTATACTGTTGAATCTTGGAATCAGTTGTAAAATAACATTCTCTACGCTATGCTGATGTTGTTCTTCAAATTAGATAGTTTCTGCAAGATGGTAGATAAAAAACAATTATCATGCATTAGACCTCCTCTATCCTAAGAATTATGAACTGTCTCTCATGGCCATGTTTGGGGTGAGTGAAGGTGCAATTAAAACAGCAAAGCTGGATTCTTGAGCAGTTCTGAGATAAAAATGTTTTGAGTATTTTTCAATTGGAACCAAATGGAGATTTAATACCAGTGGTATTATGCTGGTTTGCTGTAATTAGTTGTGAATTAGGTGCAATAGGACTTCCCAGATTCTTGAGCAGTTCTGAGATAAAAATGTTTTGAGCATTTTTCAACTGCAACCAAATGGTGATTTAATACCAGTGATATTATGCTGGTTTGCTGAAATTGGTTGTGAATTAGGTGCAATAGGACTTCCAAGGTAGAAGGAAGCTGGGGATTGCATATTTGGGCGTGTGGCTGATAAGTAGGAATTTAGGAATTCTTTAAACCAACTAAGCATTGTATCAACTTTGGCCTCATGAAAGTCTAAGGCATTTTGGACCTAATAACTATGCCCACAAAGATGTCTCTAATGACCCACTCAACAATTATGGCTGCCTGCAATGCTCGTCTCCCGTAAGATGATTTGGGATCAATCAAAGCAAAAGAGACAGACGTATAGATCTGAGTTGGTTGCGAAGGGAAGGGATTTGGATTTAGAAGATTCACCAACAGAACAAAATCGGTGATTTTCCATTCGTTACAGGAGTTGGCCATTAACTTCTTCGGTTGAAAAACTTGAATGATTTGAACGATCAACCACGAATAAGAAATCGTCAAAATGTACAATGTTTTTCATTTTGTCTTCCATAAAGATATGGCTGGAGTGAGTCAGAATTACTTCAAGAACAGATTCAAAAAGGGGCACTGAATGGTGCATAGAAGCCAAAACACATGGATACACACAAATATTGGGCTTCGCATGCTTCTCTAAGCATTTATTAAAAATAAAAAATAAAAAATAAAAAATTTAATTTAAAGATGAATCTCTACCAATGATCACTCCGATTACTCAATTAATTTGATGCAAAGTTTCCAACTAGTATCGCAACATACACAAGTTAAATGTAGCCTTTCTTTCATGGCAAACATTAATAGCATATATGCACACATATATACACCAGCAGATCCCTACAAATATACTTCCCAGATCTCTGCATATATACATCCCCATATAAGGGCATATACTGTCATTAATGTTCTGCTGCACTTTTTTAACCCTTGCCGTAATCATCTTGTGGGACATCAAAACAATAACAACCATCATAGAAGTCTTGCAGTCAATGTTAACAGAAGAATTCTCATAAGAAACAGGTCATCCTAATAATGAAGCAAGAAAACAGAGAGACTTTAACTATCAATATAATCCTTCCAAAAGATTCCAAAATATCCCTAAATTCCATTACCAACTGAGAGCTTTAATCATTATTATAATAGTGCCCAAACTCTGTAGAAACACTGCAGATCTAAGGGCTTGTATGTTCAAGACGAGAATATAAATCCTTATCCGCAACAGAACTCTGAACAATAATAACATATACACATTGTATATATACCTTAACCCTAGTGTATATGCCATGAGTTAACCCTACCTCTTAAAAATCAATTGGAGTTGCTCTACATGTCGGCCCTGAGTTGGGGAACCGCGCAGACTAGCCCACAGCCACACTGAGGACATATGTAGAAGTTGGAAACAGGGAATGAAGCCGAAACTACTCCCACGTAGAAATCCAGCTCGTCTCCATCCCGAATCACTTCGTCAATTGAGACCCAGAAGAACAAGACCTTGACACTGACTCCCGTCAATTTCCTGATCGCACCGGTGTCGATCTGGCCCGTGATTTGGCTCTTGTACTTCAATTGGTATCCAGAATCAAGGTCGAAACTGCATGGAGTCTCGAGGTTTATGACGAAGCTCCCATCATCGGAATTCAGCGTGTAGCCTCCCGCGTTCGTTGGTAAAATTCCTCTCGGGAAGCCGAATTGCTCCAAAACTGTGTAGGCCGAAAGCTGTTCAGAGGATTTCACAGAACAGAGTAACAAAGCGACGGAGAAGAATAATAACAGCAAGCAATATAGTCGCCTGCAGAAAGCCATGGCTTGTACAGAGAAACAGAGAGCCGACCCTAAATTTACAGAGAAATAGGAGAACAAAGTGGGGGATTTGGGAAATTACGAGCAGATGGGGTTGGGGTTTTATAGGGTCGGTGCCCACTGTCGAGAGTCGCGGAGAGCAGCCAATCTGGAGATGCCAATGGACGAATTATTTTGTAGGTTCCTTAGATTTCAAGCAATCGTGTAAGAGACCGAATTTCCGTTTGATGTCGTGGGACACCAAAATTTCCATAAATTTGATGATATCCAAACTGTGGTTAGATGGCTGTGGACTCGTCTTGTTAACCGTTTTGTGCCAAATATAAAGTTCATCAAAATTTTGACTATGAATTTATTGTTATGGGATTAAATGGCCGAAATTAAAATATTATTATCAAATAAATATTTTTAAATTAAAATATTTTATAATAAATTTATTATAAGATTAAATAATTTTATAGAGTTAAAGTGGAAATATCCCTTTGGGAAAGCATTTAGATATAAAGAGATCGTATGTATTTTAGAGTTTGAATTTAGACAAAAATGTTTCCAAATGTAGATGGCAATTAATTGGGAATAGCAGAAATTGGTTCTAATAAAATAATTTGATTAAAAGTAAAATAAATAAATAAAAGAAAGCTAAATGATTTTTATTACACTTTAGTTTTGATAAAAATATGTAAAAATTTTATAGTTATTTTTTAATGCCTTGCATCAATAAAAGTGACATAATTGAATATAATTTTGTTTTTGTTTTTTCCAATTCAAATTAAAATTTAGAGAAATATAATAATATTTATATTAAAATATTTTATAATAATAAATATAATTCAAAAATTAAAATAGAATATTATATAAATCGAATTCATTTTATTATATTTGAATCAATTGTAATTTTATAAATATTATTATTCTGCACAACAAAAAATTTAAATGTTACCTACAGTGTTTTGTTATAAAGTATATCTAAATTACAGTCTTTTGTTATAAAATACTATCTAAATTACAGTCTTTTGTTATAAAATACTATCTAAATTACAGTGTTTTATTATAAAGTACTATCTAAATTATGAAATTTAATGTTTAAATCCCAATCAAATAAATAAATAATAAAAATTATATATTTCTAATTAAAATTATTTAAATCAATATAAATTAATAATATTTATTATTTAGCTAACAGGGGATGTAAAGAACAGATGGAAAAGATCGACGGCAGCTGGACAACAATAAGGAATAAGCCAGGGTGAGAGGATTTAACTATCATAATCAATCAAGATCATAATGAAGCCACAATTCAATAAATTAGACACGACGAGACCCTTGATTGAGGTGAGAATGGCGGCGATCCGAGCAATCAGCGTAAGTCAGGACATGAACGATGACAAGGAAAATGTGGGGTGGGCAATGATGAAGGTGCACAGGGCGAGAAGGAGAAGGGATATCAACCTGAGGAAGGACGGCAAGGTAGTAATGAAGAAAGAAGTTGATGGAGGTAAGGCGGATGAGAATGAATGGAGGTACGATGGCGCAGAAGGAGGAAGAGGAGAGGTGGGCTATCATGAGAGAGG
Source organism: Pinus taeda (assembly GCA_000404065.3). Lineage (NCBI taxonomy): Eukaryota > Viridiplantae > Streptophyta > Pinopsida > Pinales > Pinaceae > Pinus > Pinus taeda. The sequence continues at coordinate 225,322 of APFE030593745.1, read as the reverse complement.
CAGGTGTCAGGAGGCTCGAGGGAAGGGCAATGAGGAACAGCCGGAGAAGAAATATAATAAAGGAGGTAGGCAAAATGAGGTAAGGTAACCGATAAATGGAATAGCAGAGAGCGTGAGAAGGGACAGGGTGGTGGAAGAATTAGACGGAACCACAGGAGAGCAGAGAGGATAGAGAGAAGCGACAGATAGAGGCGAAAAGAGAAATCAAATGGCAACCAGGAGGACAATGAGAGCAGAGGCGGAAGAGGAGATTAGAGGCCGAAGTAGCCCAGGGAGAAAAGGGAAGGAAACAGCGGATGGAGATGGTGAGGAACAATATCAGACAGTGCAGACTGATTCGGAGGACGACGTGGAGATGTTCAATTCGGATCCGGAAGGACTTGAGTAGCAAAGAAAGAAGGCCAGGAAGGTTGGGGGTATAGCAAAAGATGAAACTCAAGAAGAAGGGGAGCAGGGTGAAAGGAGAAATGCGGGGCAGGAGGAAGAAGGAGAATTCGATAGTACCTCTGGCGTGAAGGGTCGGGGACGTGGAGGAAGCTACAGGGGCAGAGGAAGAGCAGGCAAGGGACGAGGTCGATGCAGCAGAGGAAGAGGGCGACCAGCGGGGAAACGAGAGACGTCAACAGCCAGAAAATACAGGAAAACTCTAGAGAAAATGATACAGTATGCAGAGCAAGCCTACTGTGAAAATACTAATAAGGACATCAAGAGAATAATACAGCACTTGGAGGAAGAAGCAGCCCAGGCTCAATCAGGATCAGAGATGGAGGATTAGGAATACCTGCTACCTGATCCAGGAAATACAAGAGGACGCATGACATTGTACAAACAGGCCCTGCATGTATACTGGGTGATGAAAAGGCTGCTGGCAAAAGCCATGGAGCAAGTTGCCATAAAAATGGCAGAATTATCTCAAGGAATTCCTAACCTGAGGAGAAAACTTAAAAACATCCAGATCACCATGATGATGCAGGGCAGAAAATTGGATGAGATTTAGCAGCAAATAGAGAAGATTAACATGGGTACAAAGGAAGAGGATGGATAGAAGAAAACCGAGGGAAACATCTGAGGACATGGGTATGATCGATGCAGTTATGTTAAGGTTAAAAGATAGTTTTTGTTAAAGCTAAAAGATAGTTCCGGTGCTTAGTTTGATTTTACAATACAAAATAGGAACTGTAGTAGTCTTTATGAATGTTTAGCATATTTAGCATGGACAAGAAGAATCAGGATCTTTGGTTTTTGGATGGGTATCAAAAACGTAAGGTGGCCAACAGACCCGGTTTCCCTTCGGGGCGGGTTGAGGCCACCATGGAAATGTAGTGGTTTCAATTCGAAGTAATATAAAAGAATGGTCTCTCCTTAGCTTACAAAAAAAATATATATATATATTATTAAAACTATTTAAATAATAAATAATATTTATCATATTAAAAAAACATAAAATATAAATACAACCAAATAATCCAATTTAAAAATATATTATTAATATATTTCAATTAAAAATTATATTTAATATCCAATTAGATTTAATTTAGATTGAAAATGTGTTATTATAATATTTAATCATTATTTTATTTTAATAGGTTTCACTTAAGAAAAAATTGATTCTGCAACAGAAAAAAGACTTATGGTTTAGTAGATAGGGTATTTGCTTGAACATGTGTCCCATAAATAGCAAAGAGATAAAAGTTTTTCTTATGGATAAGTTCCACAAGCGTACTTGGGATAAGGAGGTAGGAAGAAAGAAAAAATATTATATTGAAGTGTTTAATCTCACTCATAGTCGTCAACCAAAAGCATACATGAGGCCAATATCTCTTCGAGAGCCAAAATTCTTATTGGTCACTTAAGGATTAATTCTCATCAACTCCTTAGTGAAACAGGGCACTCGAAAAGGCCAAAAAAAGTGTGGGAGGAAAGAGTATGCATTTTTTGTTCTTTAAGAAAAGTGGAAACAAAAAAACATTTCATCTTAAAATGTGAGGCCTTCAAAAACAACAAGAAAAATTGTGCATATATGTTGGCAGCTAGCTCTTGGAATAATCTATTTAGCCAAAAGCATTTATTGTGAAACTTCACTTAAAACAAAATAGAATATTTTATAAAACTAAAATAATAACATACATGCATCACATGGGTGGCATAAGTAAAATAAAACATTATTATTAGCATGAAATAAGGATACCTACTTTAATAAGGATGAAATATAAGATACCTACTTTAACATGGATGAAATGTATACGTTATTGCATCTCACAATAATGACACGTATACATCACAAGGGTGTCATTGAGGTGGGGCCATAGGAAAGGTACCTATCACATGGGTAGCATTAAATCGGAATGCATAGAAGTCTAACTTTGGAATGTGTCATGTATGAATTCTTAATAACGAAGGATAAGAGTAGGATAGGCTTTCAATATTTTCAATTTTTCTTTTATTATAATTATTTTGAAATTTATCTTGGGTTGTTATAATTTTTTACTCTTTCCATGTCAAATTTCAAATTTGTTTTTTAAGACTGTAAAAGATGAATTACTTTGGGAAAAAAAATATAATTTCATCAATTCCAATTTTAATATTCTTTAAGTTGAATTTTGATTAAATTGTAATATTCTTTAAGTTGAA
>APFE030593745.1:201342-222377 GCA_000404065.3 Pinus taeda | reverse complement strand
AAAAAAAAAAAATCATTTTTTATGTAAGTTAGACTAAGTCTTTATTATTATGTTATTATGGATTTAATTTCAAGTTAGGTATTTCTCACTATAATAATGATATCTATATACTAAATAAAGACAAGTGTGATAATGGTTGGTTTATTTATGTATATCTATCAAAGACCATTGTGATAATGGTTGGTTTATTTATGTACATCTATCAAAGACCATTGTAATAATGGTTGGTTTAAATATGTATATCTATGGCATAAATAAGAACTACAAGTAATTGTGTGCCCACAATGCATGAAATTGAAACTATATAATAGAGAGTTGAAACAATATACTAGAGCAATGGGATACTTATACATGTGTAAGGATTATTTGCATACAATAACTTACAAACATGGCAATAATAAAGTATTTATAGCAACCATAAGCCAAATTGGAAATATAAGTCTACATCATCACTTATAATTTTTATGTAAGTGAGATAATATACTAGAGCAATGGGATACTTATACATGTGTATGGATTATTTGCATACAATAACTTATAAGCATGGCAATAATAAAGTATTTATAGCAACCATAAGTCAAATTGGAAGCATTAGTCTACAACATCACTTATAATTGTTAGTTAAGTGGGATAATTCACATACAATTGTTAAGCAAGTGGGGTTATTCACACAACCATGAGCATTGCAAGAGTAAGTAAAACAACCATAAGACAACTTGGGAACATAAGGCTTGGCATTGAAATCATTCAGATCAACCTAATGAACATAGCAAGAGTATTTATAACATCCAAAAGCTAAACTGGGAACATAAGGCTTGGTACTAAATTCATTCAAATCAAGCTAGGGACTTCGCCAAATTGGGAACATAAGGCTTGGCACTAAATTCATTGAAATCAACCTCGAGACTTCTATCATAATGTTAGCTTCCAAATGCATACCATCCACAAGCCAAAGTAACCAAACAAGGCATAACACTTTAATCACTAATGATGTTAGTATTGAAGTGAGAAAGTCAACATTAAAATTGAAAAAGGTATTGGTGCATGTAATGTTTCATAAACCTCCTTTGGCCCGCAGATGTTATGCATATGGGATTATTCACACACACACACACCCATGAACATCACAAGAGTAGAAGCAAATAATAGAGTAGTTATTATATCAACTAAGGATATGCCAATGTAATGATAGCATGTATTAATCATATGGATTACAACCAGAAGCTAGAGTAGGCACAGAAGGCTTAACACCAAAATCATCAACGATGTTAGTACCAAATTAAGGGAGGATGTTGTCATATCAATCCAAGTACTTGCACCTCAAAGACAACCTCTTGATCAACATGACCTTTGGTGTGGGTAATGCATATATTGCAAAATACCATATGCACATATTATGTATGTAAGTCATCTTCTATTTTCCTTTAGGTAAACATTGTTTGATTAAGTTGTATTTCTATTGACTTCCCTAACATCTTGAGATAATTATGAAAGCACCTAGAGGTAGATTATAGCACACCCCATTAATAAAAATTAAAATTTTTATATATAACCAAATTTTGGAAAAGGAATGGAAGTATATAGAGCTATAATGAATATTTCTTAACTAAGTAATCATTTCTCTATTCCATACTCAATCCTTTAGACTACCTTAACAAAATAGGAATTCAAATATCCTCCTCCTCGAACCATATTAAACATCCAAGCTTACTTTGTGGAAATGGGATTATCAAAATTACTCTTCCTTAAACTACCTTAAACTTATTTTCTAAGATCATCATCATCTTCTACTCAATTAGAGCTTTTCCTATGATGTAAAATTCATCCAATTTTGAACTCTAGAAACAAATATATGGCCCTTTGATGATTATCTCTCTTAGAGCCACATCAACATTTGTATATTGACATGTGGTATCCCTTTACCCTTGTGTCACCATCGTACAATTTCACATAAGTTAACATATGACTAACATGTGGCATCCCCCCTCTCCCTGCCCCTGTCCACATGTCATCACTGCATAGGACCACCTCTTCAGTAAGACACATTGACATACCTAACCCATATGGATTTGGGAATTTCCATAAAATCAATTTTTAACTTTTTTGTATCTTCGGTCTTCTAAATTTCCATTTTTCTATATCCATTTGGAAATTCTAAAACTTCTAAATCCATATGGATCTGGCATTTCTTTTTCTCCTTCTATGGCTATTCTCCTTCCTTGTGGATTCTTACTACAATCAACGAGTCATTTGTCTAAATATCTGGATTCAAGAAAATCTTAAATGGCTAATTTTCCAAAACTCCGAATTTACAGACTTCCAAATTACATATCATCTCCACCACGTGTTACATTGATTTCCACATCATCTATTTTGTACAATTTTGACACAACATACAACCTTGTTCATATTTCCACATTAACATGCCTTGCCACCAGTGATTCATCAACAACCACATCAATTGTCGCATCTCATTCCATATTTGTTGCAATGTTGTCTACCCCATTAGCGTCCAAATCCTAGGTTTTTTCCAAAAGGTGCTTTTATGAGAAATTCCAAATTTCTAGACTTCTAGATATGGATAAATAAGAAGTTTTGGATACTCTCAATATCCAAATTCCATTAAGTGATGGGAAGGTTTGTGATAATCGATGGAAATGGTATGTTGATGAATTATGCTCTTTATTTCCTTTGTACAAGGTTCCAAGGTTAAGGTTTTAACTCTTAAGTCTCGATGTTGTTTGACACTTTGAAAGGTTTACTTTTAAATAGATTTTTTGGATGCTCGGATATTCAGAACATCCTTAAATATATGTTATGCTTCCACAATAACCTAGATTTATACTAACACCTTAATGAATAAGCCCAATTTTCCAATTGATCAGTAAATTATCATGGATATTCCACTAGACAATTCGTCACAACAAATCTGATAAAATATATTTAAAAATCCGAAAAATGTACACTATTAGGGTTTTATTTTTCTTTAGATTTGTAGATTTGTAGATTAAGGTTAATTCTGTAGGCATGAAAATTAAAATTATGCATAAAATAGAGAAAAACAAAATACAAACTCACAAACCACAATTGGCCCAAGATATGACCTGGGAAACCCTTTCGAGAGAAACCCTGACTGGAAGGTGAGGTCGCTCTGCTTTTTTTCTTTGAATAGAAAATTGTTGTGAGTACAAAGATGTATGGCATGTGGCCTGTGGGCTACTACAGTGCACAAATCCTCTCTTTGTGCTCTATCTCCTATCCATCTTGCCTATTTTTTCTCATCTATGGAACGAATGCACTCGAAAGAATGGAATCCTTTTTCCTCCTAGTGGCCCAGTTATAGCACAGCTCGATAACCTACTAGTGTTTATGTTTGACTACCTCAAACCTTAACAAAATTTACAATATCGACTCTTCTAGAGTCTTCTTCATCATAATCATGTGGCTAGCCGATTTTCCATGATTAATGGGGGCTAACGTGGCATCCTCTTGAATTATGGTGGCGAAAATAGAAGGTAAAACTCTTATTGGAATAACTTTTGCATACATACTCCAATTGACGTTATTATTGCACCATTGGAAATGTCTTTGTGTGTAGAATATGAAAAAAATGCATTGCACTAAAGCATCAAAGTTTTTACCCCAAAAAAATGTCGGTTGATGTCTCAAAATGCTCCCACAAGGTTTCAGATCCAAATTTTCCAATCCGGGAAGACTAAAATCACCATGGTGACCATCTTTAAATTCAATACATCCAAGCTTTTCTTACGGTCCTCGTTCTAGCATAATGTGACATCCTTTTTCAACAACTTTTCCATAGGCGCAGTGATCTTGGCATAGCCCTTGATAAACTTTTTGTAATATCCAGTATGTCCTAGGGATGCGCACAACTATTTCACACTCCTTGGCTCTTCCAAGTTAAGTATCACTGAGATCTTCGTAGGATCTGCCATCAGTCCCTGTTTACAAACCACATGACCCAACAGGGTCCCAAATGAACACAAAACAGGCACTTCTTCAGATTGAGGACGATCTGGTATCTTCAACAGGTATCTAGCATCAGGTGCAAACTTGCGACATGGCATTTCACCAACCCAAACACAGTCCAGTCATCAAAGTACACTTCCAGAAACTTGTGAATAAATTCCTTAAACACAGCAATGACTATGCGCAAAAAAATCGCAGGCGCATTCTTTAATGCAAACAACATTACAATGTACTGAAAACATCCCCACTTAGTCGCGAAGGTTGTCATGCTTCTATCCTCCGGTGCGATTTTGATCTGACAGTACCCAGAGAACCCGTAAGTGAAGGAATATGCTTCCTGACCACCTACATTGTCCAACACTTCATCAGTGAACGAAGTCGGGAAAGGATCATGTACACAAGCATCATTCAACTTCCTGAGATCTATGCATATCCTTATTTCATCCTTCTGCTTCTTTTCCTATACCACCATTGGGCTTACCCAATCAGATTCTTCTACGGAATCACTGATGCCTTCCGCGAGCATCTTGTATAGCTCTAAGTGGACCTTCTCCTTATACTTCAGATTGAGACGGTAAGGTCTTTTCTTAACAAAATTTGCGTCAGGCTTCAACATGATCTTCATAACACCCAGGTCTCCTATTATCCCTTTTAGATTCGTAAACTTGGTAGGGAACAAATCCTGGTATTCGCTGAGCAAATAAAGAGACCTTATCCACCGTCATGTCATCCTAGTAATCTCCAATCTTCATGAATTTGGGCTCTTCCTCCGTACCAATATTTACCTATTTCGTTTTCAGTGGCATGGTTATATCAGGATTCTCAATCTGCAGTCCCTCAACCTCGCGGTGACCCTCTTTTTCAGGGATGTTAATCTTTTGCAAATCCTCATCTTCTTCTTCAGCGGTCACGTTAGCATTCTAGTGCGTGACTCAGCTGAGTAGTCCAATTGAGTTGAATAAGATCCAATGGATCTTGCAGTATCCTAAAGATTGCTGCTTTCACCTCTTGTAGCGCTTCTTCAATACAGTCAAACCCGTCTTCAAAGTTGAGTCATTATGAATCCTTTGCGTAGAATATCACATTCACTTGTACCATGGCAGAGCTCTGTTTCGAAGTACCAATTTGATCCGGATTTAAACAGGAACGCAATAAAATACAGAGATAACCATAAAGACAGATATGCAGTGGAAATAATCTTTCATTTCATTATTGTAAAATACTAAAATATGCTTACAACCAGAAATGGAAATAAACCAGCTAGGGTGATGGTAGCTTATCTCTGAGAAGAGATGTGGTCGCTACATGCCTCTGAACTGTAAAGGCTACATTGTGGCGGACAATCTGTCCATTTACAAAATGTGACTTGTTACTTATAGTATTTTTCAGTTACAATACCACGGGTCAATTCCATGGGTGAATGAATACCATGGGTGGATTTTACAATACCACGGGCGGATGCCATTTACAATACCATGGGTAAATTACATGGGTCAATAAATAATATGGGTGGATGAGTACCATGGGTTGATGCCATTTTCCATTCAGATCACAATTCATCAGGATGACATCCAAGTTGTGACAGAACAAGTGCACCCATTCAAGTTGGGGCTTCGCTCCGTAAGCCTCGACCCATTTGGCCAAGTGTACATGTGGATCGTCCTTCATGTCATACGTGTCTATCATTCGTACCTTCGACTTCCCAAAGTGTGTTCTCATCATCCTCCTACATTCATACCAGTCATCAAAGCTACCCTTGTGTGTACCCCACCATCTTGTGGGCGTAGCGCGCAGTGCCCAGTCCAAAGCCTGGAAGCATTGCTTCTCTGGTACCTCCCTCTCAAATGCATCCAAAAATATATCTACATCATTTAGGCCATCATAAGAGTAGATTTCTTACCTCTGATGACACATAGCGTAGCGACTGGGTCATCATGTTACAACTCAATGTGGTTACTTCATGCAAGTGATTCTGCCAACACTCTAATTCTTTGTCAAAGTCCGAGGTGCAGGAACTCTCGCAATCCCATGTAATTCATCCATCCGTTGTTGGATTGACACAATATTGGTCTCACGTTGTTATCTTATAGATACAGTCCAGATCATCATCGCTTTCATAATCATGGACTAGTTCAGTATAGCGCGATCCTTTAGTAGGATCTAGGGTACTATTACGCGGAGTGATTTCTTTTCAAATATCATCTTTCGCTTCTTTAGGTTGATTACCCCATTCATATCAGTAGCCCAATCAATGCCAAGGAGCGCAGGGTAGGGGTTGTTGTCATCCACAATTTCTATTACTTCAAAGTCAGCCAACACGCTCACGGCTTCAATATCTACAGTCACCCCTTGCGGCTGCCCCATGGGGATGATATTTTGTTGATTTGCCACCCTTAACTAAATTAGAGACCACTGCAGCGTGGGTCTTCCCATCCGCTCCCAATTCTGATTTGGTAGGAGGTTCGCGTCTAACCCCAGATCCAAAATAATCTGATCCATTTTGTATTCTCCTATCTGCACGGTCAACCTCATCTCTCGTCCTGTCCTTGTTTTATACTTACCAATCATTCGTACCACACGTGGTTCACCTGGAGTGTTTCCAATGCATCTACTTATAAGCTCTTGTAACCCCTTCACAACCTTGCTATTGCGCAACAACTTCATGCAGGTCTCTAGAAAGGTCATAAGTGTAGAAGGGTCCATTTCTTGATCAGGCTTATCCTTACTCCTTGAGGTGGAGGCCTCAGTGAAATTCTTCTTTGCTTCCATGAACATTTCGTGTGCGCGCTCCAAATCAAATTCAGCCTCCTTTGCTAGATCTTTGCGAACCCATGTGTTGTCTTCAGGTTGTTTCCCCTTATCATCCCATATTACAATTCCACTTCGGAGCACTATATTCACATTTAGATCCTCTTCATGAGGCTCAAACCTCATCATCTGTAGGTTCTAAGTCGGCTGAGGTGGTAGCGCCCCTTTGTCACGTATCCTCACTATCAGCGTAGGACAGTCCTCCATTTCATGATCAAATAGAGTGCAATATTTGGATGACGTACGTGTTGGGTTAGTGCAATCATGGGTGTAGTGTCCTAGTCCTTCGCAATTGCAGCAGATTAGCTGTCCCCAACCTCTGCCAGGTCCTCCTCTGCCTCTACCTCGTCTGTGCCCCTGAAAGCCTATTCGCGCCATCCCTGCGCTATGGTCAAGGGGCCGCATTTTTTCCTGAACCCTATAGGCGGGTGTTCTGTCCATCATCAGTTCATAACTTTTGCAGTTATGCTCATCATTCCCTATTGGCCTACAGAAGTTGCAGAACAATTATTGCAGTGTTTGTACAAACTTTTGCAGCAAATGACAATTATCCGTCGTATGTTTTCCTGCTACCTGACATATAGCGCACCACAATGCAGGCCCCGCGCTTGGTCCTCCTTGAGCTTCTGGCCTCAAAGGCATTGGTCCTCCTCCTCCAATATAGTTCACAAAGACTGAGCAATGGTCTTTGTCATGCCCCTGACCTTTACATTTCAGGCACCATACCTCTTCGCGCACCTCCGGTCGAACTATTCTATCCTGTTGCAAACTTTGCATTTCAAGGCAAAGATTTTGTAACTGCGCATGGATCTTCTGAACCCCCAGATTTAGATCTTGCATCAGTGTTTCATGCAGTCTCATTGCAATCTCCAAGGCCTCTACCTGAGTTGTTATCTTCTGTTGTGATAGCACAACCCTTAGGTGTGGCAGGAACGAAGCCATGAACCATTCGCGATGCTGTCCATCTATTAATTTCATATTAGCTTCGTGGATTTTACACTTCAATATCTGATCCAATTCCCAAGGTGTCTCGCCTGGTTTCATTGCGATTTCTTTGAACTCGACAATCGAATGTGCCTCAGATTTAGGTCTATTGAATTCTTTATTCAACGTGGTCTGGATGTCTGCCACTCCAGCTTTTGGGTTATCATAAGAGTATTTAATGTACCAGGTTAGTGCACAATCCTACAAAGCACTAACCAATGTTTCCTTCTTCATGTGATCATCTGTAACGCCCTGAGCTTCCCACACAGCTTTCACAATGAACCAAAACTAGTCGAGGTCCTCATTTCCCAAGCCTTTGAACAAAGGCAGCTTCACTAAATTTGCCATGTTGAACTGCGGCGGAGGTGGAGGGGGTATGGGTGAAATCGCAGGTGATGGTGGTGAAATTGGAGGTGGTGTGGGTGGAGGTGGGAGTCGTGGGAATCCTTGTCTTATTAACTAAATTACACTTTGCAGAGAAGCCTGCGCTACTCCCTCTTCATCACCTAGTGGAGGTGAAATTAATGGACTATATTTAGGACCCTTTCTCTCTTCGTTCTTGTAAGTATTTCCGCTTCGCGTAGCTCCAAACATCAAGGTAGATGCATAACCCGTTTTTCACACAATAACATCTAAATCCAGGTATTCAAAGACTTCAAGTGCTTATCTCACGGACCTTTGAAAAAGCGTCGCTTCGCCTCGTTGTAGCTAACTGAGGTATCGACCACGAATTTAGTCACAAATCCTCCTATGATGCAATTGAGCCAATGATCAACAACACGGGTGATCTTATCCTCAGAGGCTTCCAATCGTTGTACTAACTTCGGGGTCCAAACAATAGGATCGTCAAGTCTCCACCTTCCTTGGCTATCCGCTAGCTTCGTGATCCACTCATATAGCTCAACCAGAAAGGAACATAAAAAGATCTCATGGAGCTCTGTATATAGGTACCTGTCCAGCCACTGTTTCTTTATCAGTCGTGAATTTCTGTTCCCCTGTGCTGCAAATTTGTGGATCTTCCTATCCAACCAGTCCCCGATCTCTTTCTTAGTTGGATTCTAGCGATACAACATCACACATCTCTTATGTAGATTCAGGTCTCGGCAATGGAACCATTTGTTGGCTGCGTGGGGTCTAACCCAGGTTCAGCGTTAGTTAGCCAAACAAATCCCTACACTACTAGCCCTTTCGGAGCGCAGACCGAAGTCTCACCTGAAGCAGTATGGGGGGATGGTAGAACCAAGTTTCCACACCCTGAGATGGTCATGATGTTGGTTTATTCCTTTTGTCCTTGCTTTTGCGCAGGTCGCTAAGCTCTCAGGTCTGTCAGTCTAGCCCTTTACTTCGCCCTTCAGTACCTCCATGAAAGAATACGATCAATCTTCGCACAACCCTAACCTGCGGTCCAGGTACTTTTGCGCTGCTTATAACAACGTATTGCACCAGTTTCGAAGTTATCTTCAGTGTTTTTCTTAACTTACTAAACATTCACAGTTAGCAACGCGTAAACATATATTCTTACTTGTGTTCAATTAACCAACGTAATTACATACATTCACGCATCACATAAGCATTGTAAATGAATTCCATACGCAATATGACAAGATGCATTAACAGGAACAAAGACACAAAATTTGTAGAATGCTACTCTTTATTGATATCTTCAAATGATTACAGACTCTATCCGCCCTGCGCACACAGCTGCAGGGGTCTGCACACTCAGTTGCAGACTTCCACCCTAGGCCTCTGCGCACTCAGCTGCAAAGCCTCTACCTACGCTACGACCCGAAACTTAGACTTCTCTAAATACTTCCTCCTTATCACTTAAGACTTCTTACTTCTAAAGCTACTTAGAGCTTACTTACTTAGCTGTTTTTATACAATACCATGGTCTGTGGACCATGGGTAGATCTTTATAGCCAACTTTACACTTAACAAAATAAGGGCGGACAACCCTTTATGACTCATGACACCTTCATGCTTCGCGACCACAAAATGCATAGACTTTACAACTTTATTACAAAATTTGACCCAAAACATGGGCATTTAGCCCCAAAACTATCCTTGGGGGATCCCGTTCCCAACACTAGTAGGGATCTAATCAAGTCTTTGTTCAATAATTTGAATTGGCAACATTGTATTTATGTTTCTTTTCATTTATGTGAATTCCATGAAGTTTTGGGCAGTGACTAGGTCTTAGCCCTAGAATTTATCCCTAAATTTCGTAATTGCTAGCATAACATTGGCAGAAAAAGACTATAGTCGCACTCAGGTAAGCTCATGGGAGCAACTGGGAGCCTTTTTTGCTTGGAGAGCTTGTAAAGGGAGCGACTGGGGCTTTAGGTCTTTGAACTACTAAGTTGCCTTAGGGGTTGATCACCTAGAAAGGTGGGGTAGCTCCTGAGGTTCTCTAGGATGTGTGGATGGTTAGTTTGGTTATGTTTTGTTGGTTCCACTTACTTAAGGTGACCTAGGAGGTTGAATCAAATTATAGTAGCCTCTCATCACATGTTTATCCTGGTTGGCTAGTTACTTGGGTAGATGTAGGAGGAGGGTGTTACAGAGTGATATTAGAGAAGGGTTCACCCCTTGGATTGGATGGGCGATGTGCTGGTCATGAATTCATGTCGGTTGCATATGTGTACTCATGTTTTTGGTCTATGTACTGGTTGTGTATGCATGGTGTTGGTTATGGTTGAAGTGGTGTTTCCATGTGAAAAGTTAATGGGGTTGTTGTTAGATGTGTTTATCATAAGTTTATGTCAGTTATAGACTAGATATGCATGTCATTTTTTGTATGTCTTGTGTATACATGCATGCCGTCCATATGTTGATTATGCATACATTTTTATGGGTGTATTTGCCGTGCATGGGTGATGATGTGTGGTTGATATGGTCATGCATTGATGACTGGACTATCATTAGGATGATATCTATATGTTGTTATGATTATGTTTATACATGTATGGTGCTAATATGGTCGGTCTCGTAGATGAAATATCCTCCCCAAGTTATAATAAGGTACGTTGGTTGTTTATGATTTGGTTTAGCTAACATAGTATGCCTTGCAGGAAGAGATAAAGATGGCTAGCAAGATGGTAGACTACAAAAATTCTCCCTATGAATCAGATGAGCAACGTGGTGTTGGGCACTCTTCTGACTTAGCAAACAAATTGAGGAGTTTGAAGAAATAAATAAGGAGCTGTAAAGAAGATAATGACAGAATCATGCAGGCATAGGAGAAATAAGCAGAAGTTAATGCAGTAATCCTTCAAAGTTTGTTAGACTTGAAGAGATAGGGACCACTCTAGATCATCTATGGATAGGAGAATGGGACTAATGGGCCATATGGCAGTATGTCTCATGGTGGTCACAGGTCAGATAGAGATGACACGATTAGAGATAGTAGATTCTTGGATACTCTAAATGGGAGAGGTGATGGACAAAGGTACTATTCTAGTTATGGTTCTGACAGGTATCATGATCGTCATCGTTATCTAATTCGAGTTGACTCAACTCCTGTATTTAACCAAGATATTTTACTTCTGTGATGTTGTTATAATTGCATTTAAAAGAGCATAAAGGAACATATAGAATAAGCAACATAAAACACAAGACATTGATAACGGAGTTCGTCTAGTGTGGACTACATCTCTGAGCCCAGTGTCAAGATGGTGTTGGCCGCTTCATTTAGTGCTGGAAATGGTTAAGATGTACATGGACTATGGTTTCTATCATACAAGGACATGTTCCCTCTACATGAGTGGCAAAGTCTCTCCATGAGACATTCCACTACAAGAATTATCACTCATAATAGACCTCCTATCAACATGACAAAAACTTACACATGGTTATAATGAGTATCCCGACATCATGGCATCAAAGGGATCTCAAAACACCCATGGTAACAACGAGTATCCCTCCATCATGGCAACAAAGGGATCTCAATCAAAACATACATACAATCTATGATGAATACATCTCACATGAAATAGACATAAAGATTCTACATCATACATTAAGTAGGAATCGAAACAACATAGTACATCTCAGTGCAAATGATCAAAGAAGTACATGACAACAACACTTCATATACCTCAAATTTGATGTTGGCTGAAGAATATAATACTCAGTTGCTGGATCTGAATGCACCATCGAAATCGTGGTGTCACATGGCATAAGATCGACTGTCCACATTCTAAAATCTGACACCGTCACTCCAATCTGGAAGATGGACGAAAAATAGAAGGCCCAGCTGCACAAACTTATTGCACCATTGAATTTGTGTCATCGAGAGGTGTGAAATCGACTATCCATTTTCTAAATTTTAAAAATGGCAAAATCTGGACCGATAGGAATCTTTTAGATTCCCTCGCGATTCTCCAAAGATTCCCTCCTCTGGGTTGACTGGAGATTTTCAACTCAAATCAGAAAAATGACCTCGCCATTGAGATCCTTGTAAAATTTTGAGCAGAATGAGTATAAAGTTGGCTGCATTTTGAATATCGGAAATTTCAGCCTCCAAGGAATCTGGAATATTCCCTCAAGATTCTTGAGATTCTCCTCTGCTGGGAATCTTCAAATCTGTTGCACAAAAGGCGAATCCAACCTCACCATAGTGTTCCCTATGAAAAATTGAGAAAAATGACTGTAAACTTGATTACATTCTGACAAAAATAATTTTTACCTCCCAAGGAATCTTTAAGTTTCTCTGCAAAAATTATGTCTCAAAAAGTGTGCCATCATTTTTCCTCCTAGAACTACGTCATGGTTCCATCTCTAGCCTGGCTTGCAGTTCCACCATTCAGAACTCCATTCCAGGCCTCCGTTCCCCATTCTACCTCCGTTCTCCCCATGCAAATGAATGTTGAGTTTATACATTAAAATGTTGGTGGAGAAATCAACAAAGGTTGTTTGGCTAGTTGGTTAGGGCAGATGGTTTGAGGCAGGGAGGTTAGAGGACCAAATCTCGACCCCTCCAGAAATGGATGCTCTATTTTGGTAATGGTTATGGAGGGTGTGTGTGTGTGTGTTTTTTTGGTTTTTAAATGTTTTGTAACAGTGCGTTGCATTGATTTTTAACCAACGATTATGGGTTGGATGTTAACATTTGTTGTATTGATGTGGGAGCCCGAGTGGTGGGCCAGCCATTCCAGCTGGGCGGGTTTGAACCCCGCCATCCACGGTTTGTATTAACATATATGGTAAGTGGAGGTTGGGTGTGGGTCGGTTCCACTAGAGGTGGCCCGCCCAATCGTAATGTTTGGTTATAATAGTTGTGGTATATAAATGGTTGGGGCCAACGGGGGTCACGACCTATCGGCAAAAAAATAAAAATAAATAAATAAATAAAATAAAATATAATAAATAAATAAATAAAATAAATAAATAAATAAAAATAAAAATTGTTGTTTTTTATATTTAAACCGACCAGTGGGTGGCGACGCTAGTGGCCCACCACCCATATTTTATATATTTTTTGATTTTTTTAATTAATGATAGTCATTTTTTATTTTGTCTAAGATAAGGGATGTTAGACAAATTAAGTATCCAACAACTTCCCCCGCTTTCAGGAGCTATGTTCTCACGCCGGTTGACTGTGAATTTGTAGGACACTTAAACTTGGCCCACTGCCCAACTTTGACCAAAAATTTGACTGGCTCTTTCTCCCTCATACGAGCTCGGATTTGAGTGTCGTTTGCACTGTTGGAATTAGGGCGAGAGAACTTCGATTTGATGTTAGTTTGCGAGCAATCTGACCATTTTGAATTTTGACCCTTCCTGAGTCCTCTAGGACTTATGCATGTGTCTGGAGCCACTTGGATCATTATCACCCTTATAGGAGGAGTGATAGGGGATACTTGCCGAATGATTTTAAGAAAGTGAATTCACCTACTTTTGATGGAGAATTAAATAAGCCTATGGATGCAAATGCTTGGTTACTTGGCATGAATAAGTTCTTTAAAATTCATGAGTATACAAAGAATATGAAGGCCATAATAACAATCTGCAGCATCAAAGGGAAAGCAGAGATCTGGTGGGAAGATGTAAAATGGGTCAGAGACATCAAGACAAAGTATTTGTGTTGGCATGAATTCAAGAGACTCTTCATAAATAAGTACTTGTCGGAAAGGTACTACGATAGCAAAGCCAAGGAATTCTAAGAGCTCAAAATGGGATTGATGATAGATGAGGAGTATACGACCAATTTCTTGGACCTAATGAGTGATGTACCGTATCTTAAAGATGAAAAGGATAAAGTTCAGAGATTTGTCAATGGATTTCCATTAACATTTAGAGATTGGATTGAGTATGATGAGCATCGGACACTTGAGGAAGTTATTGGGAAACTAAAGCATTACTATGAACAGTCAAAGCGTAAGGGAAAATCTCAGCAAGAATGGAAAGGGAAAGATAAAAGTAAAGGTAAATGGAACTGAAAAGAACAAGGCCTCAGAATGCATAAGAGAAAGAGGATGTTGCACCCCATAAGAATTTCAATGCAGCTAGACAAGGACATGGGACACAACAACAGAATAAAGGTGATGGTATAGGACAGTTGGAGTGTTGGACATGTGGTAAGGAGCATCTTAAGATGGATTGTCCGCAAAATCAAGGTGGTAGGCCTTAGATCTATAGTGCGCAGGAGGTGCAAACTATTGAGGATGTTGGGCAAAGCATTCCTTGTATCTATGCAACTTTGGATAATAAGCAGGCAAATCATCAAGCATTTATCATTGAGATGGACGATAAGCTTTGTGATCAAGTTGTTTCTATTTTGATTGACCTTGGGTCTAATTATAGTTATGTTAACCCTGACTTGGTGGATAATTATGGTTTGAATAAAGAAGCGTGTGCATAATATCGATTAGTTTAGTTGGCTACAGGTACAAAGAAGAGAGTTCATCATTGGGTAAGAGCTTATGCATTTGATTTGAATCACATGCCTACTTCAGTACAATTGAACGTATTACCGTTGGGGTCATATAGTATGCTTTTGTGTATGGACTAGTTATATCTTCATAGGACTAAAGTGGATTGTTATGACAAATCCATCGAGTGGTTGGATGACAATGGGGAGAAGAGAATCTTATAGGGTAAGAAGGCAACATCAGTTAGGATGGTGACAACTATGCAGGCAAAGAGCAGTCACATAAAAGGGTGTGTATTATTTGAAGTACATATATCTAGTGACAAAGGTAAGGAGGATGAGGATGCAGAGGTGTTGAGTAGGTACCCGGTTTTACAACAATTTCAAGATGTGTTCCCAACAGATATTTTAGAGTTTTTGCTTCACAAAGAAGTGGAATTTTCTATTGAGTTGGCACCAGGGGTAACACCAACACCAAAGGCACCTTACAGGATGAACACTCCAGAGCTAGTACAGTTGAAGTTGCAGTTGAAGGAAATGCTTGACAAGGGATTCATTAGGCCAAGTGTATCACTGTGGGGTGCACCAGTCTTGTTTGTGAAGAAGAAGTATGGTACCCTTGGGTAATGCATTAATTACAGGCATTTGAACAAGGTGACAATTAAGAACAAGTACCAATTTCTGAGGATTGATGACTTATTTTACCAGTTAAAGGGATAAGCAATGTTGTCAAAGATTGATTTGAGATCTAGATATCAGCAGGTATGTATCAAGGAAGAGGACATTTACAAGACAAATTTCTGGACCAGGTATGGGCATTATGAGTTTGTTGTAGTTCCATTTGGTTTGACTAATGCTCTAGCTACCTTTATGTTCTTGATGAATAGTGTATTGTGTCCTTATATGGACAATTTTGTTATTATATTCATTGATGACATTTTGATATATTCTAATAATGAGGAAGAGCATGCCAAGCATTTAGCAGTAATATTGAGACTGTTGAGAGAGCATTAGTTGTATGCTAAGCTCAATAAATGTAGTTTATTTCAGACAAAAGGTACATTACTTAGGGCATGTGGTCTCCAAGGAAGGCATGACAGTAGATCCAGAGAAGATAAGAGCTATCATGGAGTGGGAAACTCCTAGAAATGTGGATGAGGTAAGATCATTCATGGGGCTAGCAGGCTATTATAGGAGGTTCATCAAGAACTTTTCTCGAATTGCATATCTTATTATGTCATTGTAGAGGAAAGGTAAGAAATTTGAATGGACGGAGGAATGTGCTACAAGTTTTAAGCAGTTAAAGTAGTTGTTGACAAACGCTGCAATGTTAAAGATTGTAGACTCGAACAAAGAGTTTGTAGTGTGTGTATAGATGCTTGCAAGAGAGGACTTGGTGGAGTCCTTATTCAAGAGGGATAGGTGGTATGTTACGAGTTGTGGAAACTGAATGAGCACACGCAAAACTATGTGACACATGATCTTGAGTTGGCAGCGATCATTGATGTGTTGAAGATGTAGAGGCATTGTCTTCTTGGCAAGAGTTTTGTACTGATGAGTGATCATAGTGGGTTGAGATATTTGTTTGACCAACCAAATATAAATGCCAAGAAAGCTAGATGGTTGGCCATGATCAACGATTTTGACTTCGAGTAGGTACATCAAGGGTAAAGAGAACGGGGTTGCAAATGCTCTTAGTAGGAGGAGACATGTGAACCATATAACAACTATGAGCTCTTATGGGACAAACTTGCAGGATCGGATTTTACAGGCAGGTTAGTAGGATGACAGGTATAGAGAGCTTAGATACATGTTACAACATAGTACAAGTACAGGTAGTGGTATATGTATAAGTACAGGTATAGGTATAGGTGCACATGATATAGACTATCTTCTTTGAACAGATGGCTTGATCAGATTTAGGGATAGGATATATGTGCCAGATAGTAGTGAGGTCAAGAAGGTTATCTTGAGGGATTTTCATGCAAAACCATATTCACGTCACCTAGGCTTCCAAAATACGTTGATAGCACTAAATAAGTTTTATTATTGGTCGAATCTAAAGAAGGATGTAGCAGAGTTTGTGGCTAGATGTTTGGACTGTCAACAGGTAAAGGCAAAATGCAGGCATATAGGTGGACTACTACAGCCGATTCTGATTCCAGAATGGAAATGGGAGGTCATTTCCATGGATTTCATTACAGGTTTGCCGAGGAAATCTAGACAACATGATTCCATCATGGTTGTGGCGGACATGTTGAATAAGGTAGCACACTTCATTCTAGCGAAGACTACGTATTTGGCTAGTGATGTGGCACGAGTGTGCATATGAGATGTGGTCAGATTGCATGGTGTTCCAAAGAAGATTGTGTTAGATAGGGATGTTTTGGAAGGCGTTGTTTGCTGGTTTAGGTACAAAGTTGGCCTTTCGTAAAACTTATCATTCGCAGACAGATGGACAGACAAAGAGGGTCAACATGATATTGGAGGACATATTGAGGATGTATGTGATGCATCAGTAGAGGAGGTGGGAGAAGTACCTTCCATTGGTTGAGTTCACTTACAATAATGGTTACCAAGAATCACTAAGGATGAGTATGTTTGAGGCGTTGTATGGGCAGAGTTGTAATACTCCCATTAATTGGAGTGACCCAATGAACGGGGTATTGATTGGGTCAGACACGTTAGCATAAATGGAACACGAAATGCAGGTAATCAAGAAGAATATAAAGGAAGCATAGGACATGCATAAAATATATGTAGATTGGAACATGTCGTTTAAGGAGTTTCAAGTTGGGGAACATGTGTACTTGTGTATCAAGCTAAAGAAGAGCTCCTTGCAGATTGGATTGTACACTAAGATGACACCTCAGTTTTGTGGACCTTTCAAGATTCTTGAAAGGAATGGACCAGTAGCCTATGGACTTGCACTACCTCCAAGAGTGAAAGTCCATGATGTTTTTCTTGTGTCATTGCTTAAGAAATATGTTAAAGATGTTGATCATGTGACTGACTGGTTTGTATTAGGTGGAGACAGATGGTGAATTCCAGTAGAAACCTAAGTGTATAATGTAGAGAAAGGTGCTCATGCTCTGAAACTGAGCAATCGAGTGGGTTAAAGTGAAGTGGAAGCACTTTGGGCTCAATTAAGCTACATGGGAGATGGCAAATCAGATGCAGGCTATGTATCCTTCTTTATTCATTGGTTGAGCGAATGACCTTGATATATGTTTTGGGTATATGTGTTGGTGATGTTTTAGTATATGTACATATGTATATGGATGTAAATATTGCCATGAGATGTGTTATAAAGCTCCAATAAGTGGTATGGGTGTCATGTTATTTTGGTTTTCAAGTTGTCATGTTGTTATCTTGCTTTACTTCTTTGCAGGTTGATCATTGTAATTATTGCATCGAACTAAATTATAAAGCTCCATAGGCAGTATGTTTTTCTTTCAACAGTCTTGTTGGTTGTAGGTGTCATTGAACACCAAGGACAGTTTTCCCCAAGGGGGAGGGTTCTATAACATCCTTGGTGAAAATTCCATGTAATAAAATTTAATAAAGGAAAAATAATAACCACGGTTATGAGACACATTTTCCAAGCTGAATGTTGGGCAAGACATCCTAGTGTAGGTGTTCATTTCGGTTATTATGGCTAAGAAAATTGGAAAAGGCTTTGGAAAGGCAAAATGACAATTTTGGCAATTTATTTATGAAAATAATGGAAATTAGGAGAAAAGGAAAGTGAAAGGTCACATATTTCATGTGAGACGGAAAATGAAGGAAAATAATGGAAAATGAAGAAAATAGAAGCCACATTAATAAAAAGGATTTTGAGGATCAATTCATGGCTTTTGGTCAGTCCAATTTTGTAGTTCTCTCTCACTCTTGGAAAGTTAGAGTTTTGAGCACTTCAGCATTGGATCAAGAAAAGCAAAGAAGGCAAAGAGGATGCAAAGATCAAGCAAGGAAGAACATGATCAATTAGCTACAATGAGTTTACTTGCAGGTATTGATTTTCATGTGTGATTTCCTTTCTAGATTTGGCATGCATAGTTATGCATGTGTGTTCTTGGTTCTCTTGATGTCATGTGCATGGGTTATTCCAGGTGTGACAATGTTCTTCAGCCTTGCCTTGCCATTTATGGATAACCATGATGTGATGGGGTTTTGATGTTTTGGTTGAGTTGGATTTCCAGATGGATTTGAAGGTGAGTGAGGTGGATCTCTGAATGAAAGAGCACATGGCATAGTGATCCTTGAACCAGACTATTGATTGCGGTAAAGCCACTGGCCTAGTGACCCTGAACCAGACTATGGGTTGCGGTAAATCCAGGTATTGTGTGCCTCAGTGGGCCTAGGAATCCTAGATCGGTGAATGGCGGGATATACGGTAAATCCTGGAGGTGGTTGCCCTTGATTAGGCCTAGGAATTCTTGTTGGTGAATGATAGGATATACTGTAAAACTTGTAGGGTGGTGTCTCGATTATGGCCTAATGATCCTTGGATCAAACTACAGATTGCGGTAAAGCCTAGATACTAGGAGATAGGAAAATTATTCACGATGTAGGTGGAGAAATTCAGTGGCATAGATGCTTGTTTATGGCCTAGTGATTCGGTGAGGATTGTGGTAAATCCCGATTCTATTGATGAGGGTGAGGTGGTTTTGCCTCGGGAAGCCCTGATTAGTTCTTTTGGTTTGAGTCCCACATTCATGCTTGGAATATGGAATGGGGGTGATTGGTTGAAGAGAGACTTGGCTTAACCAATCTGTGGTCGGGTGGAATGTGGTAATCCCATACCAGGTTGGCTTTTGCATTCATTAATAAGAGTTTCTTTCCTTGGTATTTTATGAGAAAATGTACTGGATTATATGTGGCATTTATGGCTGTTGTATCCTCATTATTTTTGTTGTTTATATGTTGGTTATGAATGTGTTTTGTGACAATGAAAATGTATGGTTCTCATCATGTTTTGATTTGTAAATGAATGTACAATGAATCTATGACCTAATAGATGATAATGCAACTAATGTGATAAGGCATCAATGCTTCTTAGCGATTCCCAGATAAGTATAAGACCCCTATGCTCAGATCTGTTATTATGACCAGTAGAATGCATATTTGTGACATGTTTGACAAAATGCCTATCGTGGCTAGTAGGGGTCTAGTTAAGTCTTTAATCAAGAATTTGCATTGGCATCATTTTCTTTATGTTTCTTTCCATTTCTATGAATTCCATGAAATTCTGGGCAGTGAATGGGTCCTAGCCCTGGAATTTAGCCTTAAATCCCACAACTGTTGGCATAGGACTTGCAGAAAAAGGCTACAGTCACACTCAGTCAAGCTCATGAGAGCAACCGGGATTCTTAGTCGCTTGGAGGGCTCGACAAGGGAGCGATTGGAGCTCTAGGTCTTGAAATTTTGAGTTTCATCTGGTGTTGGTCACCTGGAAAGGTGGGGTAGCTCTTGGAGGTTCTGTAGGATGTGTGAATGGTTAATTTGGTTGTGTTTTTCAGTTCCACTTCCTTAAGGTGACCTAAGAGGTTGAATCAGATCATAGTAGCCTCTCGTCATATGTTTACCCTGGTTGGCCGATTACTTGGGTAGATGTGGGAGGAGGGTGTTAAATTTCCTCACCTTCTTCCAGCTCCCAGTTTGTCATGACACAAGCTTAGAATTGTTGACCCACTTTTGGCAAACTACTTCCACCCATATTTCAGACCATGTTCATGAATGGTGGAAGCGTTTTATTTTATGAAAAGTGGACATAACAACACACCTTCTTCTAGATTTCTTTTTGAAATCTCTTTTTCCTACAATTTCAAAATGCATTGCCACAATTATGTCGCAAATAGCAGAGAGGGCATTAGTAAATCTCAACAATTTGAGCTCATATACACAAAATCAAGGTACCTTTACTATGTAATTCTAGATGTTCCTCGCTTACAAGTTACAGTCCTTTGTTCAAGAACCAATCCTAAACTTACTGAGGAATCATGGAGAACAAATTGGGGGATTTGGGAAGTTACAGGCATATAGGGTTATATAGGGTCGGTTGCCACTACCGAATGGGGTTGCCGAGAGTTCTGAAGAGCCCAAGAGTCATTATGTTATCAATGACAATAATCTGGAGCTCCCACATTAAATGGGTTGAATTATTTTGTCGACTGCTTAGTTTTCTCACCATCGTGTGAGAGAGCAAATTTCATATGCTCACTAAATTTTCTATAAATTTGATGATATCTAAGCTATGATTATATTTTTATGATGTTTGCGGATTCATCTTGTTAACAATTTTGTCCCAAAAATAGAGTTCATCAAAATTTTGAATATGATTTTATTGTGATAAGATTAAATAATTTGGAATTAAAATATTATT
>APFE030593745.1:197661-200735 GCA_000404065.3 Pinus taeda | reverse complement strand
ATAAATAAAATAGATTTTTTTTAAATAAAACAATATTAAAATATCTAAAATTTCCCAATTTTATCACGAGATTTTATTTCTATTTTTAGAATAGCTTGCTGATTCAAAATATCAATCAACCAAAACTTTCAATGTATATAATCCGAAAATACAATCACATACTTATAAAAAAAATATTTTTAAAATAAATTAGAATATGTATGAAACATAAAGAATGACCACATGGGTAGAATGAGTCAAATAAAAGATTTTTCTTATTATTAAAATGAAATAAGGATACCCAATTTAACAAGGATGAAACGTATACATTAGAGCAACCCACTACAATAATGACATATATACGTCACAAGGGTGTCATTGAGGTGGAGCCATAGGAAAGTTACCCCTCACATGGGTAGCATTAAATCAGAATGGATAGAAGTCAAACTTTGGAATGTGTCATGTATGAATTCTTAATAACGAAGGATAAGACTAGTATAAGCTTTCAATATTTTAGTTTTTTCTTTTATTATAATTATTTTGATATTTATATTTGGTTTTTTTTGTAAAACTATTATTTGATTTGGCCTGAGTATGCCGTAAAATTGCTTTTGTTTGGCTAAGAGCTCGTCTTCCTCGGACGTAAGGAAACAGGTTAATGGCCCAAGACCCAGAGGCATCTGGCAGGAGTGAAAGCTTGCTCCTTTACGGACCACCAGCGGGTTATTACAGGTGGCGTGGTTTTCCTTGATAACAGTGATGAGTCAAACCAACATTCGCGGATAGCAGCCAGAGATGGTTGTCCTCATTGTTGGTTTGACACTTGAGTTTGATAGGTTTTGCCACCTTCGACCAAAAAAAAAAAAACCATTATTTGATATTTTTAAAATAATTTGTATTATTATTATTAATTAAGTTTTTAATTTTAATATATTTTTTAATGTGGGAAATTTTATTATAATTTAGTTGTTAAATTAGCACTGAAGATAATTATTTTTAATTTTATTTGTGAATATAAAATTGACTCATTATTCTTATTCAAGGAAAACTATGCCATTTGGAATGATCTGTTGGTGGTTCCTAAGGAGGCAAATTTTCACTCATCCCAGAGACCTCTCGGTCCTAGGTCATTAACTTATTTACTTACATTCAAAGTAGATGAACTCTTAGCCAAGTCGAAAGAGTTTTAGGGCATACTCGAGGCCCATTCGTCAATTTTAATATACTTTAATTTGAAATTTGATGTTTTAATTAAAATCAATAAATTTTAATGTTTTTTAGGTTGGATTGTGGTATATATATATATATATATATATATATATATATATATATATATATATTATATATATATATATATATATATATATAATTTATTAATACGTGTAGTGTAAATAATAGATGGAATGGTCTTTTTAAATCATTTTTTTCTCGTTCAATTTAACGAAAATCTTATAGGGATTTTTTAAAACTTGGGTTTAAGTTGTTTAATATGTGGAATTCGAGTGCCTCAAGGATTTTTCAGGGTGTTGAATCCATCTATACATTCAAAAATGCATTTTAAACAACAAAAAATCACAATCTTACTTGAAATTGTATAAACATATTCGTTGAAAAATGTCATTTTGTCTATATGTTAGAGTATGCCTTTATTAATACAAAATTAATTTCAAATTAGAGATTTCTCTCTATAATAACAATATGTATATACTAAATAAAGAAAATTGTAATAATGATTGGTTTATATACCTATATCTATCACATAGATAAGAACTACAAGTAATAATCTGCCCACAATGAATGAAATTGAAACTATATATTAGAGCGTTGAAACAATATACTAGAGCAATGAAATACTTATACATGTGTAAGGATTATTGGCATACCATAACTAACAAATATGGCAATAATAAAGCATTTATAACCACCATAAGCCAAATTGGAAACATAAGTCTACACCATTGCTTATAATTATTAGGTGAGTGGGATAATTCACATACAATTGTTAAGCAAGTGGTATTATTCACATAGCCGTGAGCATGGAAAGAGTAAGTAAAACAACCACAAGCCAAATTGGAACATAAGGCTTGGCACTAAATTATTCAAATCAACCTAGGGACTTCTTCTGAATGCCAAAGTAACCACACAAGCATGACATTTCAATCACTAATGATGTCAGTGTTGAAGTAAAACAATATGAAGTTATCGTATTGAGGCTTGCACACTAAAGGCAACATCAAAATTGACAATGCTTTTAGTGCATGTAACGTTTCATAAAACCTCCCTTGGCCCACAGATGTTATACATGTGGGATCACACACACATGGAAAGAGTAGAGCATTTATTATCTCAACTAAAGATATGCCAATGTAATGATAACATGTATCAATCATATGGATTACAACCACAAGCTCGAGTAGGCACACAAGGCTTAACACCAAAATTAATAACTATGTTAGGACCAAAGTACGGGAAGATGTTATCATGTTAATCCAAGTACTTGCACCCCAAAGACAACATCTTGATTAACAACGCTTTTGGTGTGGGTAATGCATATATTGTAGACTAGCATATGCACATATTATGTATTTAAGTCATTTTCCATTTTCCTTTAAGTAAACATTGTTTGATTAAGTTGTATTCCTATCGATTTTCCTAACATCTTGAGATAATTATGAAAGCACATAGAGGTAGATTGTAACCCACCCTATTTATTAAAAAATGTTTTTATATATATAACCAAATTTTGGAAAATGAAGGATAATATATAGAGCTATATTGAATAATTCTTAACTACATATCATTTCTCTATTCCATACTCAAACCTTTAGACTACCTTAATAAAATAAGAATTCAAATTTCCTCCTCCTTAAACCATAATAAACTTCCAAGCTTACTTTATGGAAATGGGTTTATTAAAATTCATATTCCTTGAACTACCTTAAACTCATTTTATGATATCATCGTCATCTTCTACTCAATGAGAGATTTCTTATGATATGGCCCTTTGATGATTACCTCTCTTAGAGCCACATCAACATTTATACGTTGACATGTGGTATCCCTTTACCCTTATGTCACCATTCTATAATTCCACA
>APFE030593745.1:160161-192661 GCA_000404065.3 Pinus taeda | reverse complement strand
GACAGAGGTGCCAAACCAGTGTACTTGGATGCAACAGAGGCAAGAGTTCGCTTCCAGAAGGATGTCACCACAGAGTACATGGACAACATCACAGACTACCAAGCTTGGCATCGATTCGCCACCGTCGATCATCGCGAGGATGTCGAAGAGTTGGTCTTCCCACAACTATCTGAGTCTTAGTGATGTCTTGCATGGCTTGCTCAAGCCTATTTTGTCTTACACGAGTAACATGTGAAGATTGTAATGTTACATCTTGTAAAAGTGAAAGACCAAGTGTTGATCGTAGAATGTAACAATCATGTAGTAGTTGAAGAGTCATGAGGGTAGGTGAAGAGTCACAAAGGGGGAAGGTAAAGGGTCACCCCACCTTTGCTATTTATATAACCTCATAACTCATTGTAAGGGCTTTTTGGAGCCAAGCTTCCTAGAGGTGTATCTTAGAGAAAGCTTGGAGTGTATTGTAATGAACCTTGGATTCTCCACAGTGCAAAGCTAGTATATCTCTTTGGAGGAGAGGGCGGTAGTGACTGTAACGTTCTGTTATCGGGAATAGTGGTTGGTCATAGTTGTATGTATGATTGGAACTTTCACTTTCTTAATATAATAGAGCCAACACGTTTCATGCATATGTTGTTATTATATTTCAACTGTCTTGGTTACTCTAATGATATATGTATCTATTTGCTTACGCATGTATGTATGGACTTTTCTGTATATGTATATATGAATCTTATTGAGATGTGTTGGTTTAACCATCACTTTGGATCATCGATTCACCTTCCTTCCATCTTGTGATGTATCTTTGCTCTGTGTTCCCTTCCAAGCCGCGTGTTTCCACAGGTTTCCAAGGGGCACACTTATTCCACTTTCCATGTGTTAGAACCTTTCATACACCTTCCTTGGCTTGTTGCGCTAGTCACAAATTTTGCTACCAACAAGGACATCCTACTTTCCTCTGCGCGCAACCACGGTCAAGGCTATATCGTACTACCCCACTACTAGGACTCCTACATCAAACAAATTGAGGTCTAGTTGGGACTTCTTACTGAGGAGATCCCTTGACATGTTGGCAGGTCCAACACTGTCAAAAATAGGGAGAATGATAAAGAAATATATTGGACCGCCTTACCTTTCCCTACTTGTGGTATCATAGCCCCTTATTGTAGTTGCTACAACACCCTCCAAAATTTTGGCTTACACTTAATTTCAGAGCATTCCTTGGTCTTTTACATTAATGTTGCAAATAGTAGAGCTCATTTCATGAGATCTCTTGCCCTTTTGTGTGTTGGGTTAATTGTCATATTTTGGAATGTTTGGATGTTGTGCAAAGTTTGCAAGCCTATTTTGATGGTTTCGAAGGTCGGTCTTTGTGTGTATGAGTTGTCCCAACCATGTAAACATATGTCGCATCCATACACAAAGTCTTTAGCAATGTCGAACTTGTCGTATCTTTTCGTGAGGCAGTAACACAGAGGGAAATTCTTTGTTCATGTGTTCTGATGATATATGTTGTCATGTTGTCAAAGTATGCTAAGTGTGTGATCACAATTCATCACCTATCCCACACTTATCGATTTTTGGAAAATCTTCCCGACCGAGCAACTTAGCTTCACCAGGCCCCAACTGAACTGTGCACTGCGTAGTCTCAACCCTCTAAGTTGTGACCTTGCTACTTGGAACTACGCAATGTGCAGTCCCTGTCCCCCAAGGCTGCTTCTCTACGCAATTCCTATGCCCAGCTCTTGATCTTGACCCGGTGAATTGCGCAGTTATGTCTCATAGGCTGCCTTGCACTGTGCCCTACGCATCTTCAACCATTAAGCTTTTCCCTTGTTTGTTGGAACTACACAATGC
The DNA here is from genome assembly GCA_000404065.3 of Pinus taeda. Taxonomy (NCBI): domain Eukaryota; kingdom Viridiplantae; phylum Streptophyta; class Pinopsida; order Pinales; family Pinaceae; genus Pinus; species Pinus taeda. The sequence goes on along the minus strand of APFE030593745.1, from coordinate 190,807 downwards.
ATAGAAGCCCAACCTCCCTTGACATAAAAAATTATGCAGATGGTTCTCCCACTGTCCTTTCCATTAGCCGGACCCCACTGCCTCCAGAAACTACGAAGTTTTGTCCTTCAAGCCTCTCTGAGCTGCACATTGTGTAGTCTCAGAGCCCAAGCTCTCCCCTTGATTATTGGAACTGCGCAATGAACAATCACTGAGCCCCTCTTCCCAGTCTATCACTTGTCTCAGGCTTACTTGATGGATCAGAATGCATCATCTTAGACTAGGGGGTTTTTGGATTGATGCCGTCCTGTCATGAGTTAATTGCAGGAACATGTACACTATCATTTCATGGCGAGATGATGAAGAAAGAGAAGGAGAGAAGCAAGCCTAAAGACTCTCTTGTCGATGAACTCACAAGTGGATCAATCAAGAGAAAGAAAAGGGAAACAAGTTTGCAACTACCATCCAAGACTAAAGATCATTGAAGACTCTGCATCACCAAGCCATGTGGAGGTGAAGAGAAAGCATATCCAAGAAGACATCTAGCACTTAGCAACAATAGTGACTTGGAATTGCCACATCATCAAGCAGTCCATGTTAGCAGTGTCACATCATGTCATGTCATGAGTGGTCATATGCCACATCATTATTGTGGACCATGTATTTTGTATTCAAATGTATTGTAAAGTGGAAGTCAAAAGGACACACATGGAATGTAAAGAGTCATGTAAGTTGAAAAGTCATAGGAAGTCAAAAAATCATGATGGTAGTCAAAGAGTCACCCTTGGTTATATATATTCCCTCATTGTATGAGCAAAGGACTTTTCACTTTGGCTCTTCCTGCAAGGCATTAGAGAGATCAACTAGTTCTTTAAGGAGCAAGGAGTGGCTCCAATGTCCCACTATTGAGGCTAATGATGTACATTGTGAACATGTGTCCTAGAAATTTTACTTAATAACAAAAGCCTTTAAGGCCAGCATGTTCTTCATGCATGGACTATGAATGTTTGTAAGACTATTATGTGGGTGTTTGTATTTTATGTTAGCTTTTCACATGTGCTAAGATATTTGAACTATTTCAGTTATTTTAGTGCTTATTTGATTGAGAATGTGTTGTAATGGTTGTTATTTTTGTCCCATCCTTGTGGACCATTCCGCGGGATACTAGAAAAATATTTCTTCATTTATTGGTTGTAACGACTGTCACATCCACTGTGGACTATTCCACTAGATGTTATATGGATCCTTCTAGTTCATGCATGTCTCTTCTTGGGTGATACTATTACCTCTCACTTAGAGGCTCACTTTTCTCCCCCATTTGCAGTAGAAGAACCTTGACGCAGTTGCAACTGAACACTCACCATGCACACCCCCTTGCTTTTCGAAGATACCTTTGCACCCCTCTCTCTTGCTGACAGTTATAGCCAAGGCAAATATTTAAGAATTCAGCAACCGAGCCTTTATACTGGATGGGACACCTACAACCAATGGTGTGAGGTCTAATTGGGACTTCACATTGGGGAGATCCCCTGAATATTGGCGGGTCTAGAACCATCAACACCCATATAGGTGCTCATGTCTACTAGTTTTAGTCATCATCATCTTATTAACTACAGAAAAAATATTTACAATGTTTAAACACCATGCTATATCCACCTCATGGTGGTTAGTGTAGTAAAAAAAATAAAATATCCATACATAGTTCAATACAAATTTAAATACAAATTTTCCAAGGATAAAAATTAGGATATTACATTCCCTCCCCATTGGAATAACATTGTCCTCGACATTCTTTGGATATATCAATTTCTATAATTAGAACAAGGATAGATATGCCTCTCTCATGCCATCTTCCATTTCCGAAGTGACCTCATTAAGCCTAAAATGTTTCCACCACACTTTCACCTTCACAATGGCTCAATACTAGAGCAATGTTACTTTCATGTATAATATATGCATAAGGGTTCTAGTTGGAACTCACCCCCTGGTTCCACCTAAATTATAGCTCAATAAATAATATGATTAATATAATTTTCATATTTATTTAATAGTATATATGAAAAACATTAGGTGCTTTAATATTTGCTAGGAAAATAAGTTTATAAGCTATTGGTCCTATTTTTTCCAAAATTTAGAAGGGTCCACATATATGGGTGCAAGTTTGCAATAGGATCCAAGATTTACATTTTTTGTGGTTTCATTTTAAGATACATATGCTCACCAAATTTGAATTCTTTATGTATTATTTTTTCTACCAGCATAACTTTTTTGTCTATCTTGGGTTGTCTTCAAGTTTTGTTTGATCTTTTCCATCTCTTTTAACATTTTTGGTCCAAGTGTGATTCTATTCACTAGATTTTCCCAACTTACAAGTGTATTACATTTTCAACCATATAATGCCTTGAATGGACTCATTTGTATTGATGCTTGATAACCATTATTCTAAGTAAATGCTGCCAAATGCAAGTAGTCTTCCCATTTACTTGGTTTACTCATAATGTACATCTGAAGCATGTCTTTCTAGTACTTGATTTACCCTTTCTATTTTCCCATTGTTTGTGGATGATAGGTAATGTTGAAATTTAGTTGTGTACCCAAGCCTTTGAACAATCCTTTCCAAAATATCAAAGGGAACTTTAGATCTCTATTAGATATGATTATGGTAGGTATTACACGCAACCTGAGAATTTCTTCCATAAAAACTTGTACAATATTTATTGCTTTAAAAGCTGACTTGACAGGGATAAAGTGAGCATCCTTGCTTAACTTATCAACTATAATGATGATGGCATCATGCTATTTTTCTATTTTTGATCATTTTGTAATGAAATCCATGACATGATTACTTCCCATTTCCATTCAACAATGGATAGAGGTTACAACAACCCTACTTGTGTTTAGGTTCCCCTTTAACTTGTTGGCACTTAATGCACCTTGCAATGTAATCTACAATCTCGTTTTTCATTATAAGCGATAAATATTGTTTTCTTACTACAATGATTATTTTATGGTAACTTGGGTGTCCAAAGTAAGGTTTCTTGTGCTTTTCATCAGGATGAGTGTCTTTAATGCAGTTAAATCAGGAATATACAATTTATCCTTATAGACCATCAATCTTTATGCGATCATCTGATAACCGCCATTTTTTTGTTCTGGTTCCTCTTACTTTAACCCATTCCTTATTTGTAGAAAACACTCATCAGAATTCAAAGCTTCTTTTATTCTAGAATTGAAATAAGATTGAAAAAAATTGATAATTGTTAAGTGTATAACTTGCATGCTTCGACTAAGTGCATCTGTTATGTTTTTCTCTATGCCTTTTATGTGTTTGATTTCGAAATCATACTTGTTGATAAATGCTAAACATCTAGCTTTCTTATCATTTACGTGAGGCTATCAACTAGGTGTCGATCCATTGTGGTATGCCATCAAAATAAATTTCCTAACATGAAAAGTGATGCCATATCAATTATGCATGTATAATGGTTTCGAGTTCCAGATCATGGGCAACTTAATTTTCTTTATGTTTTTTTAGTTTGATGGGTTCATAACTTGTCACATGATTATCTTACATAAGGAATTCACTCATTCCTTCCTTACACGCATATGTTTTACCAAGGTTTCCAATTTTAGAATCGAAGCACTAGCTAGAAGATGCTTTAATTGTTCAAAGCTTTTTTCACACTTAGAAAACCACACAAACTTTACTCCTTTCCTTATAAATAAGTTATGGGATAACTAATTTTCAAAAATCCTTTAGTGAATTTATGGTAATATCCTGCAAGTCCCATAAATAACCCTATATCTATATCATTCTTTGGAGTAGGCCAATTCATAATAGCCTTGATATTTTTTGGATCAACTAAGATTCCTTCATTATAAATAACATGTCCCAAATGTTATATATTTCTTTGATATCAATCACATTGACTGAACTTGGAATACAACTGATGTTTTCTCAATACTTGGAAAACCAATATAATATGGTCTTCATGTTCTTTCTCAAACTTGGAATAGAGGAGAATATCATCTATTACGACCAACACAAACTTATCTTGATATTCCCTGAAAATGTTATTTATGAGATACATGAATGTAGTTGATGCTTTGGTGAGTCCAAAAGGTACCACCATAAATTCATAATCATTGTTGGGACTAAGGAGAAAAGGGGATTGTTTTTTGAATATTTGTCTAAGTATGCATATACTACGCATTAGGTGGTTCAAATTTTCCATACCAAACTGTGTAGATGTGTGACAAAGGCTGAGATGATTGCACACTAACTGAAAGATTCATATGCTAACGACATATCTGCTAGTTGTGCAGGTTGGTTAGACATGGGAAACGATGACAATTTGGTTCAATATGGTTCAACGAATGGTTGTGCCTACACAAGTACAAGGAAAACTCATCAGAGTGATCTAGCTAGGTGAGTTGGTTAGAGATTCCATGGAGCCGAAAGTTGAAGACCAAGGTTATATAATAATTTTTTGCTAACGATCAAGGGTCTTGTTCGATGCTATTTTGCATTTGCTTTTTTATGCTAGTTTTGTGTTGAGGCTTTAATAGTCTATTACTATGTTGTTGATATCTACTTTGGTTACTGCAATGGATTTGGACAATTAGTACTATATGAATGAACATAGTTTGAGTCCTAGCTTTCAAACATATGGAGCTTGTGTAGAAATTGTACTTTTGATGTTTATTATAATTATAAGACTTCTAGAGGTTTTATTCCATATCCATGTTTATATTTCTTATATGTTTTATGTCAATGGTGGAATGAATGAATGAATTATAGAGTTCATGCAAGTTTAATGAAACAAGTTTGTGTGGATACTTTCTGTGTTGTAAGTAACTATGTCATTGTATAAATGAATGAACTTTGTTTCTTTAGTTCTACATGGGAGTTAGCCTTGTGCTTATGCAATGAGAACCTATCAAGAGTTTACGTTTCTGGCTAAGCCATATATTATGCTTGACCAATACCCATCATAGACACTGGGAATATATTAATGCATGCAATAAGGGATTATGAATGTATTTATTTAATGTGCATATCTCTGACATATAAAAATTGTAGTCGCTTAGCTTGGGTCACTTTGAGCCAAAGTTATCTCCATTTCCCCTATCTCCTTGCATAACCTTCAAAGGTTCTACAAACCCATTAGTATACCTCAGGTGAGACCTTTCCTGCTTACTGGTGTTGAAAATGTCAGTGGCTAATGGGGCTTTATTGGCATAAATCTAAACCTTGGGTCACTCCGTCGCGTGCTAAAAAATGGTTCCATTGCCAAGACTTGAAGTTTTGTGTTAGAGAGGTGATGTGGAGGTCGACTAAAGAAGTAGAGTGATGGTTGGATCAATGATAGTATGAATTCACAATGGAAAAATCCAAGAATATGTAGATCAACCTAGAAGAATGGTTACATAGGTACATTTTTTTGAGTTCCACAAAATATTCTTTGCTAAGTTTCCAATCATCCTTTGGGAGTAGTTGAAGCGTCAAGCAGAGAAATGAGGACTCTGGAACCTACCAAATCCATATACCTAGGAACTAGAGCTATAATGAAGGGTGAACACAATAAGTAACCAACATCTCGAGTTGTTGATTTTTGGTTAGCTAATGTGGTAGAAGGATATATTGTTGAATTTGCAGTAGAGTCAGCCCAGTCCTTCAGTGCAATTTAGAGAGGCTTTTTCTAGGAAATGTGAGGATGATATCTAAGAATATTACCAACTTGTATTAAAATATGTTGTGCGACAAGGGAGTAATGTTACTAGAGTCCAACACCATGAGCGGTTAAAGCTCTGTGTGAGATGGGAAACTGAGGGGAAAAATAGGGGATCACTTGAACTAGATAATGGACAAAGGATGTGAAGATCAGGGGAGAAATAGAGAAGTGTACAATAGAAAATTTAAAGGTTTGGGGGGAAGACAAGAAAGGAATCCGAGAAAGAGATCAGTGGTGGGAGATGTAGTTGATTCAACACTAGAAGGGGATTCATAGAGGGTGTGAAGATCTCACAAGAGGCGTAGGAGTGTGTGTGGTGTGGTCGGTCTAGAAGCAATGGAGACCCACACCCCACTGCTAAGAGGGGGCAAGGAAAGAATCACAATCGACACTCTGCAAAGTGGAACAAGGTATGTTCACAATTCAGATAGAGGTAAGAGGATTGCAACAGAGTCAATTTTATATAGAAGACTCGAAAGGAGACATGTCATGCAAAGTCAAAGTATACAGATTAGGGAAGAGTCAAATCACTTCGAATATCGAGAGGAAGAGAGATTAGAGAGTGGTGTAGAGGAGGAGTGCCTACACCAAGAGTGGAGTGTTATGCCATGGAAAGGGCCCTCCATCTAAGATAGAAAAGAGGATTATTGCAAGATAAGAGATAGTGGGGGAGTACATCATCTAAGTATTGGTTGAGAGGGAATAGAGGAGGAAGAAGATTAACTTAGCACATAATACCCACTACATTGTGTTGTCCAAGTTGTGGCCATCCCCTGATCAAACTAATGACCCTGCACACACCTTTTGAACATGAGGTAAAATATTTATTATTTGTTGAATTTTCTTATTTATTAGTGTTAGGACATCGTAGAAAGTTGGATAGTGAAAGTGATAGAAGAGAAGGAGAAGTATAAATTGGAGGTGGAGAACAGGGAGTTAAGGCAGGAAAAGCAACTAAATTTATCCCATTTATGACAAAGGTACTGAATCTTGAAATAATAGACACCGGACGATAAAACATGGCTAGCGTTGATTCTACTTTAAGGTTATCTTTGTTCCATGGGACTAGGATAGAAGATTTTGAATACTATTAGTTTGTCTATGAAGCAGTTTGTATGGTGAACCAAATTCTTGATGCAGTGACGAGGATTTCCCAACTAGAAATGACCTTTGGGGACCACATATTGGCATTGTATATGAAGTACAAGGCTACAATGTCCCCAGGACAACCTAGGACATTAGTGGGAATTAGACAGACACTGTTGAAAGAATTTCAAAAGCCAAAGTTTGAATCACTGTGTATAACATAGATCAAAGAAATCAAGCAGAACATGGTGAGTTAGTATGGGATTATAACAAAAAATTTAAGGTTTTGATGGACACAATGACATTTCAAATTCCTGATGCTATGGTTCATAACAATGTTGTTATGACATATCAATATTCCATTGACCCAACAGATGGTAACATCTTAACCAAACACATTAGAAATAACCATGCGACTATATACTACACACATAGGTGGAGATGGTAGTGCAAGCATGGCGCAAATGTTGTCACAACTAGCTATGCTGGCATTGAAATTGCAAGAGCTAGAAAAGGACAAAGAAAAGTGCAAGGAGGTGTGGTGTACTATATGTAGGAGAGAAGGTAGCCACCGAAATGAATCTCTGACAATGACAAATTATGTGGCTACAAGGGTGGTTAATGCTTAGCCCAAGGAAGAGGATTATGGTGCAAAATTTGTCAAGTGTGGGGGTACTCACCTAATAATTGCCCCATGATGCAGAAGTACCAAAGGTCGGTACAAACCTCCTTTTGTGATTTTTGCATGTTTGTCGAACATGGCTTCTATTCTTGTCGCACAATAGAAAAAAGGTCTGAAAGTATCTCTGATTCTTGTCGTGTGTAAGAGATAGAGAGAGGAAATGATGGCACATAATAATATCAACCCAGAGATTACCTTGCACTAGTCGAAGGACAAGGACCACTATGGAGAGGACAGGGTCTGCCTACAAGAGGGAAAATATTCTTTGGATGGGGAAGAGGACTAGTGATTTTTTATCATTATGGCCAATCGGGACCTTTGGCCGGGGGCTATCTAAACCCTTTCTCTATTTTCATGTATTTCAAGTAGTCAGGCCATTCCACAAAGTATCACCTGATGTTTTTGGTGATGCGGCAAGAGAAATATGTGCCAAATGTGTATATGGTTACCGCTAAGGCTTGACAAGATCGTCCTCAGGTGTGCATGGTGAGAAGAGGAGGGATCGGGATGGGCATGGATGTTATCAATCCACCAGATAAACTTGACCAATAGGTCTAGAAGGCTATATAGCCTCCTCTAAGGTTAACCCCTGATAGAGAAAAGTAGGCCTATAAGAAGGAAAGAAGAGATTTCTTGGAAGTTGAATGGGGTGCGTCGAGCTTGATAAGACAACCACCAATATATGATACTCCATCGATCTACAATGAGCCTCCACCTAAAGTGATTCTAGGGGAGGTAAGTCACATTCAAAACTTTTTAAGTTGTTTATATTTGATGAAAGATGAGTGTGCTTTGGAGAAGCTATCATGAATGATTGATTATTATGCATAGGAAAAAAATGATCACTATGTGTAGGAGAAGGAATCTAGTTCTATGCAAGTACTCTAGAGGATAGTAAAGAAAGTGCTACATAAGAGGCACACTAATAGATAATTTTGGTTCAACTCCCATATTTCAGGCTTAACATGGACAATATTATATTATATCTAGAGTCAGATGTAAATATATTATGAAAGAATACTTTGGAACTAATGGGAAATCCAAATCTAGGGAGGTCTCCAATTCATATTTTATGTTTCCTATTGGATGGTTAGTAGATGTCAATGTCAATATTGAAAGGGTAAGGAGTTTGGCAGATCTTGAAGTCATTGAAATAGTGGACAACATAGGTCCTTATTCGACCTTTCTTGGTATTGAATGGGCATTCAACAATTAAGATACTATTAAATTAAAGAAACAACAAATGGTTATTGAATATGGATATTTGCAAGTAGTCATGTCCCTAGATCCTAAGGAAGGTGAGTGTTATGTTGAGCCAGTGAGAGAGGGACTCGATGCAATGGACCTCACAAAATTTATAACATAACAACTTTACATGATGACAATGTCAACTCAACAACAAATTAGGCATTGCATAATTGGCAACAATGCTTGCATGAGGTTTCTACAAGGAGGTGTGTGCATAAAACCAGTTCAATGAATTGGATTGGCATAAAAGTTTAGGAACCTCCACATTTCGACGGGTTGGAGGATGTTTTTACCTTTGTTAAGGAATTTGAAGTGTAGGTACTTGATCACCTTAGGTTGGTAGCACTAGATATTGCACTCAAAGCTACTCATGCACGTTGGTGGGCCACACATTAGGGGAAAATAGAAACTTAGTAACATAACATGCACCTGTTGTAGACTCATTTTGGATTGGACATTGAGGATTGTGAAGAGAGGTACTCTAGTAAGATACCCCCACCACTCACCTAGATAAATGTATTATGGTATGGAGAGAGGATAATATTTTGGAGGTCCAGTGGGTACACTATTTTGTGCAATTGAAGGTATAATGAGTTACTGCAGACTAGGTGGATGAAGAATATTCTATCTACCTTTTTCTTTGAACCTAATTATCCCTTGATGGGCGAAGCACTACATAGTATAAATGACAAAATATTTACACTAAAACCAAGGACTACACTAAAAGTGTTACCACACTACACTTTTCACTAGAATTTCCACAATTAACAGAAGTTGGCAGAGTGTTGTGACATGGAAGAAGAAATTAATGACAAGGAATATCCTAGGGATTTGTATATATTATAGTTTGAGGGGGAACATAAGATAATTGTACCACAACTAAACTCTGCTACGTCAAACTACATTAAACCCATTAAAATGCGCAAAGTGAATTTTGGTATAGAAGACAATCGTGAGTTTCCAGTGATTGGAGATTTTTGGCTTGAGGAAATAGTCAGACAAATATCCGAATTACTATGTGAGTACCAAGACTTATTCACCAACACTTTTGTAGAGATGAAGGGAATAATGGGTGAGTTAAGGGAGATGAAGATAACTTTTAAACTAGATGTGAAGTTAGTACGATAGACACACTACCATCTCAACCCCATATACAAGCGAAAAGTCGGGGAGGAGATTGACAAGATGTTGAGCGAATGAATAATAAAACTTGTCAAAGAGTCTGAGTGGGTGGGTAAGATGAGTTTTAAAGTGAAGAAGACGAGTGAGATTCATATCTATGTCAACTTGAGGAAATTGACCGATGCATGTGTTCATGATCGATTACACACCCCTTTTACATATGAGGTCTTGGATAATGTCGGAGGGAAGGAAGCTTACTCATTCATTAACGAATTCTTAGGATACCATCAGATTGAAATTACCAAGGAGGACCGTCGTAAGATAATGTTTGTGATAGAATGGGGATCATTCCAGTATATTGTCATGCACTTTGGATTGAAGAATGCACTGGTAGTGTTTTCCCGAGTGTTGGTGGCAAGTTTTAAGGATTTTATTCATAAATTTGTGAAAGTTTAATTGTATGATTAGACCATCTTTAGCCTCCTACAAAACCAAATTTAAGTATTATGACTTATGCTAGATAGATGTAGGAAATTGCATATTTCCCTGAACCTAAAGAAATATTTTTTTTTGCCAATGGGAATTCCACTAGGAAATTTTGTTTACAAACAGGGACTACTAGTGGATCCTAAAAATATATATTTGTGATAGTGAACCTTCTTCCTCCAACTTTAATTCCACAACTACACATGACTTTGAGACACTTGGGATGCTACAATAAATTTATGCGGGGATATGTGTAGATTACTGCACCATTAGAAAAATTATTAAAGAAAGAGGCCAAGTTCGAATAGATTGAAGAGATTCAACAAGATTAGTATATACATTGATCCTAGTGTTTCCCAATTGGACTATATAATTTCATGTCCATGTTAAAACATCAGCAATAGCACTAGGAGTTGTACTTGCAACCGGGAGACGTTGAAGTAGACCACCCAATTGATTTTTCCAATAGGAATATATCTTCGATGGAGCGGAACTACTCCAAAATAGAGAAAGAAGGATTGGTGATGGTGTACACTCTACATAAAATCATGGACTACCTACTAGGGTCACACTTTAAATTGTTTACTGATCATTCTACATTACACTACCTTGTTAAAAAGCCAATGTTGGGGGGGAGAAGATGCAAGTGGTTTTTGTTGTTCTAGGAGTATTATTTCAAAGTGATATTGAAGCTTGGTAATATAAGTGAAGGACCAAACCATTTGTCAAGAATAATTTCTAGTGAAGATGCAAGAAACACGAAGGATGGCCTACCAAATGCCCAAATATTCGGTCTCGAGTTGGTAGATGTGTTAAGTAAGTGTTGCCATTGATGTCAATTCATGCCAGTTATGGTAATTTTTCTTCGTCATTGATGTCAATCCTAAGGAGATTATGTAATATTATCAAATCATGTGTTGTACTAGATGTCAAGAGTGTCAAGCTCAAGGGGAGATAAATAGCGAGCCACTATTTCTGCCACTACTATGTAACAATGTATTGCTACCTAAATGGAGGTCAAGGATATTTGAGGGCATTTCTCCTTTATTTTCTCAACCTCAGCAAGGAAACTAAGTATTTGGATGGATGGCTTCATTAGAAACCTTTCCAATGGTATATGGCACTTGATCTAACTCCCACAAATTGATCGTACTAAATGATGTGGAGTATAAGTGGAATTTGCATCCTTCATCATACTTCCCGATCTAGAAATTGTTGCAAAGAACATTAGCATAGATAGTATAATTTAGGAAGTTATAGGATGAGCATAGTTTGCTCACAAAGAAAGTGGCTAAGTAAATGACACAGGTGTTAACAAGTAAATCAATTACCAAAATTCATCTCCACGGGAAAGATCGACGACCTCGATTCACATCAAGTACACAATATGCATCGAATTTATAGTGTGGGTGTTCACATGATGAATCTAATGGCACATATTGATTTGATCCAATGGCCTAGAATTAACATGAGATGCCAACATGCACAAAGGATAATGCACAATTGAATATACAATAGGGTCTAATGATGGAGATTGATGTGAGCTGATAGCCCAAATTTGATATTGAAAGCCAACATGCATGGAAGTTAATGTGTGGTCCAACAGTTAACATGATGCAACGATGGAGAGAGTTTTAGATAAATGGTCTAGATTATATATCTGATGCCAACAAGCATGAAGGTTAACACATAGTCCAACATGCAATATGATCTAATGGATGTAAACATCTTGATACAACGAGTAAGGTTTACATTGAGTTTACTTCATGCACAATGCACGAAACTCACAAGATGTTGTATTTACATGTTGATAAGGCAACACACATGGCATTAGGTAGTAGTGATGTGTGTTAACACCAGAAAATTGTACACATGTTTGCACAATCCAGAATATGCTAAAAGACATCCAGCAGAATGCACAAGTGAATATTTTCGGGCTGAATACATCATGAAGTTTAAAAAAATTTAATTTCTCCTAAGGTCAAAAATTTACAAAGATAAAAAAATGAGGTCGTTGTGACTATTTCTTCGATAGCTGTGCACGCGTGAAATATCCTTCAAAAGTTATGTGGTTGTAGAAATGGATGACTTAGCGATTCAGGACCACTCCACGCACTTGGAGTCGATTCTATGACATGATCTTAGTCTAGGACAATTGAATTTGAGTCGCCCTGAAGATATGCAACCCTCAATGGAATCATCTTGTCCTACTCATGTGTCATTATCATGCATGAACCAAGAGAGGGAAGATGGATTCAAAAATTATATATAAACAGGCCATGGGAGAGCCAAAATATGAGACATTGTTATGTTGGCCAAATTGTTATCAGAGCAAAACACCATTTCATTGTTGAAGCCAAAGAAGGTAAGAGCATTGACATGTTGGCCATATTTCTTCTAAGCAATCCATCATCTTAGTGATAACAGAGGAATCCACCATTGGAGAGTATTCATACTTCTTTGAGGGAGAGGAAAAACTTGCAAAGAGATTGAGGAAAAGCACCCCATTGCTGAGGATGTTTGAGCACCATAGCTCAAAGAATTCACTTCGAGTGTCTAAGATTCATCTATTGAATTCAAAATTTACTACCAACAGTCAATGAAGGGAGATTTTCCCATTATTTTGTTGACTTGTTTGCTCCATTGAGAATTGTTTGTGTATGTACCTATTTTTTTTTAGTTTATGTTTATGGATGCATTATTTCCACTATTTACAATGTTGTGTTTATCTAAGTTTGTCCACCAACAACACCAATTATGCCTATGATCCTTTGTAGGGATCAATCAACTATTAAGGAGGTGTCTTTTGGTAGACCATTGCCCAAAAAACACTACCATAGAAATGGAGACCATACTGTTTTCTTTTCATTAATCTAAAGATTGTGTTTGCAAGACCTTCTCTCTGCATAACCATTCTACAAGGCACTCAACTCCTCTATGGAATTTTTGTAGGACCTAAGGGACCTGTCCTGAGCCCACAGAATCATAATTTTCATTCTCTTTGCTCGCCTGTGTGACTTTTTTTCTGACAGGCACACGCATGCGTCTGTGTGTGGCTAAACCCGCGGGGCCACCAGAAAGCAAAAAAGAGCCTTGTATTATCTCTTTTCTTAGGTGATTGGAAGCCTTTTGTGAATTTACTTCACCTCTGCATTTTGTATTTTCTCTTTATTATGCCTGGTTTCTTTACTAACTCTAATTGGTGGAGTAATTAGAGTATTTTTCATTTTTATTTGCAATACACACATAGCTTAATTAGGGAGAGAAATAAGTGGCCAAATTCCACATATGTTTTTTGAACTATTTTGCTAATGTTTTCTGCAAATCACATAACTTAATTAGTAAAGGAGCAAGTAGCCCATCATCCAAAAATCTTACTACTAACCAAAGAATTCATTTTTTCATTTTTTGGGACTAGGAGCAAGTGTCATTATAGAAAGTAAGAAATCTCTGCTTCCCTTGCATCTCTTAGATGAACTTGGGTTTGCATATGAAAACTTTCTTAAACCATTTTAATTTCCATCTCCCTTGTTGAAGTTCACATAGTTTAATAGGAAAAGAGTAAGTGGCCCATGATCCACAGCATATTTCTTTTTCAATGCAAGGAATAATCAACACTTAATGTAATTAGAAGGATATTGTAAAGGATCAGCACATATCCGCATGTTACCACACTTTGTATGCGCCTCACTTGCATCACACAGTAAGCTTCCATAAGCTTTGTACTAGAAGGCATCCAGTTTCCAGAGCTTTGTGTAAGTTTATTTTGGCTTAAAAAATCACTCCATAAGTGAATTAAGACTCCTTAAAAACAACCATAACTTGAACCAACTAAGTTTCCCTACACAGGCCACCAAAAAAATTATAGTTTAGGTTAAGACAATTGGAGGTAGGCATCCGCCGCCATGGTCATGTTACACTTTTGAAACATAGTTGTTGACTTTTTAAGGAGCTTAAAATCCTTCAATAATCTCACAGAAAAGAATACCTGAGCATCACAAAAACATTATTCAAAGGGGGTTCATCTTAGGTCCAGTGCGTGCAGTACTCTTTGGAGCTGCTTGACCCATCTAGTGCTCAGTATTGGTAACTGACTAACAAGAAGCTAAATATTCAAATGTGCATGTGGGATGAAGGTACTTTAGTGGCTAAAATCTAGGGCATCCTTTCCCTATAGGTGACGGTGTAGGCAACACTTGAGCCTGATTTCCATTACCTTGGTTGATTCTTCAGCTACTGAAAGGCATCGTCATTTCTTTCAGGGCGTTTCCCTAGGACCCATCAAAACATATCTTCATAAGGCCTAGTTACTTTGAGAGTGGTAAGGATGATTAGGTTTGCATAGGATTTTTTATCATATGCAACAAACAATTTTTATTATTATTAATCACATAACCTAATTGCAAAAGGAAAGTAACCATTTATATTTTCACTTTTTTTTATGTATGTGATATTATTGCATTGATATTTATATCCTTCCCTCACCATACACAAAGTAGTACACACTCTAATCAAAACCTTTGGGGACTCCACGACTCCTCGTCGATCCAGATGTTTTCTAAAGCTCCCCCCATTACCAGGAGGTGTGCCAGGAATCCCACAATTTAGGCATAAAGGATGTCACACAACCACCATTATTGGATCTTCCTTTATTGGTGCAAATTTTTACGAGACCCCTCCCCATCAAAGTACACCCTTCACCACCCCATAAGGGTCCCCATGTGCTACCCCTTTGGGAGCCTACACACCACTCCTCTAAACAATCCGTGAGACACCCATCAAGGTCGTTCTCCTAAAACTTCCCCACAGAGGATCCCTTTGCATATATTTATCCAAAATCATTTCACGATGGCGGATAACTCGTAGATCCTGTTTTTAGCTTCTTTAAACCTACTAGATTTAAGCAAGATAACCAGTGACCTGATCACCCATGGCTAGAATTGGCCAGTTATGCCCACCAAGCTCCCTTTAGACATTCCAAAGTTCGAAGGGAAACAGGGTGAAGACCCAAGAAACCATGTCATGAATTTTCACCTATCGTGTTCGTCTAATTGTATCACCGACGATAAAATTATATTACGACTATTTAAATGCACCCTGACTGGGCCTGCAACAAAATGGTACATTGACCAGCCTTCTGCATGACACAGAAACTTTATCTCACTAGATACATCTTTCCTCACCTTCTAGCTCCTAGTTCACCATGATTTGAGCCTGGAACTCCTCACACGCTTCAAACAAACACCCTCTACCCACATCTTGTATCGTATACATGAACGCAAGAAATGTCTTAGCCTGTTCAAAGCTCAGTTTGAAGATAAAGTCCTCTTGGATTTGTTTTTGAGATCCTTCACATCGAAAATCTCCAAAGATGTGGAAAATTCATCCCCACATAATGAGGAAGAAGCCATTAGTAAATCTCAATAGTTGGATCTTATTTACACCTAGTATGGATACATTTATCATGTGCTTCCAGATGCCTTGCATTTGCAAACTTATAAAGAGACACTAGGCACATCCAATGTTGTTGATGGATTAACTAAGTCCATAACCCAAAACCATCTCAGCAATAACTACCAGTACCGTGGATACTCATTCAATGGAAAAGCATTTGATGCAACGCAAAACACACCACTATTGCAACATGGAGGATACTACCCCTGTCAACCCGCACCTATGCAGAATACGATTAGTAGGGTTAACCAATATCAGCTCCCTCGGGGAGGCTCATATCCTCCCCCATAGGGAAACAAATACTTCTCTAGGAATATGGATGTAATGTCCTCTTCCTAGAATCCATATACCAATCAAGGATAAGGAAACCAGTGTTTTCCTTTCCTCGCACAACAACAAAGTAACCCACCAACACAAAATAATGCAAGGGTTAATCTAGTGCAACCTTCTCTCACTTCACAACAACAATCAGAGGAGAAGATGAATCTAGCTAACCCCCCTAATTTTGCTAATAAAAAACCTAAAATAAAACCAAAGGGAGAACCCAAAGAAGGGGGTAACAACCACCAGCAACCCCCACAGGCACCAGGAAGGGGAAACCCTTACCAGAACCAAAAACAGGGATCGACCAACAATAACCCACAGAAACAAAGCTATACGCACTAATCATTCATGTGCTATCTGTGGGGAATACGATCATTATGCCCATCATTGTCCTCAACTCCCCGATTTAAAAAGGATACAAGATAGTAGTGGGAAAGGAGGTCAACAAACTGCAGTAATACAAGACCCTTTCCCACATTAGGGAGTGGTTAACACTTAGAAACAAGCACCCCACTCTCATCCATCTGAAGGGAACCCCCATAATAATTCTAATCATGACATTTTCATGACAGGAGAATATATCCTCTTGCAAACATGAAATAGTAGTTATGAAGCTCCCCCAGAGCCCAATCCATCCACTTTGACCACGAAATACCTAAAGGGTCATTGACCATCCCTCGACCTTCTATACAACCTATGCCTAAAATAGTTAAAGGACCTTTATGACGTGCATGACATAAATCAAAAGCTTCTCATAGCTACAACATAGTTGATGACTTAGCACAATCACCATCAAATATGTCATCATTATAGGTCCTACAAAGTTACAAACATGCCCAACACAGTGGAAAGCCCTACTTTCTGCTCTAGGCACAATTGACCCAACCGATTCTTGCCTAATGGTCTTCGACTTTGATAAAGCTACCCCATTGCTACATCCACCGTCACTTTCCAATTTCTAGTCTTAGTCCAAAACATTAACATTCATCGTTGCATTGTCGATGAAGGGGCCTCCACATGTATCATGTCCAAATCTATTTGGCAGAAACTAGGATCCCCTGCACTCAAGCCTTCTAACAACACACTTAAAGCGTACAGTGAGCTACCTTCTACCCTCGTTGGCCTGTATCCTAGCATGCTAGATAATTTGGTTGGATAAGTTGTGTTAATAGATATCAAAGTACTAGAAACCCAGCTGGATTACAATATCTTAATAGGCCAATATTACATGTATGAGATGTTAGCAATCATCTCATCGGTGTTCAGGATAATGATGTTACCCCATGACGGAAAAATAACTACAATTGATCAACTCACATATTATGAGAAGACGACCTTACCCGCACTTGACGGTGTGTTACCCTTAGTCGCACCTTCTCATGAATTGAACACTACTTACACTAAGCTCAACCCTGGCCAGTTTAAGCCATCAACACTCCTAGGGACATTCCCAGGAGACTCTCCTATGATAGAGGAAATTTCCCCAAACACTGGAGCATCGGTGTACATGATGAGTTCATAAAACACCCCCCTATGGCTTAAGAACTAGTTCCATATGATAACAACAAAGTTGCTACCAATCCAACTTTCTTATCAAATTCCATCACTCATACACCCTTCTTGTATCCCCCACGTAGTTTTGTCTCGCATCAAGTCATCATAACACTCTTGTTTCCCCATATGGCTCTAGTGATACTGGTATGGTATTTGGCTCCACATGCCACATCAACAAGCACATGTATCACTAAAACATGTGTTAGTCCTATTCCTCCTCAGGATAGCATGACACCACAAACAATGCCTACTTAGGTAGCACCCACACTGTAAGTAGTACCTGCACTGACACCAGCTGGTGCAAAAACAAGGGATAAGCAAAAATGTAAAAATATGGAGCCATCAAACACTCCCTCCTCAAGTGTCCCTCAACCTTCTGCATTGTGTGAAATAATGGGGCAATCCACCAATAGATGCCTCAAGTTAAATGATCTCAAAGCTCTTCTACATGCCCCAAAAGTGCCAGTGAACCCTCCTCCCTCTGCCGGAGAAAAGAGTACATCCATGCGTCTTAAGGCATTGCGCACCAACCACACATGTGCCATCTACATAGAGTACGAGCATTACACTCATCATTGCCTTGAAATCCCTTGATATCAGAATGTGTTAGGTTCACTCACCCAAGCTAATACCCCATTGCTCTCAATAGAGGATGGATCCAAAAACATTTTTTATGTTGTAAGGGAAGAAGCTTCTTGCTCCTATCCCTCATCTGGTCCATCAACCTCACGTCATGATTGGGGGCAATCTGAACCAACAACCACCCTTCCATCACCCACTTGCGTGTTGTGTGACGTGCCAAATCATTTGATCAATCAATGCCCCGAATTAAGGGCATTTAACTGATTATATCCAGTTCCCCATGTCGCTCAAAGCACTAGACCCAGGCACTGACATCACACTTGCCATATTTGTGCAGGAAACCGTCATGTGCGACACTTTCACCACCTTTCTTGATTTCGTTCTCCATTAGGATTCATGCGGTGATTTATTGTCGAGAATTATGGTTTAGTCGACTCAGATACCGAACCACCAAATCATTCACCACCATTAGGGAATGAAGCATCTAGGTTTGTTCTATGTGTGTTTGAGGAGAAATGGCTACCAACAACAAATTAAGGCCCTCAATACCATTAATCTAGATCGGGAAAAAATTGATCTAAGGCCACCTGGCAAAGACTATCACCCATCACATGCACCCTATATGATAAACCCAACCATTTGGTGAATGAATATCGTGAACTAGGTAAGTTCAATGATATCTTCCACTTAGTGGTCCAAATTCCACACAACCATCTCTCCAATAAAGAGAAAATAACACGTTGTTATTGCCACATATGCTCTCAATTCCACCATATAGGGAATTATCAGTACCTTCCATGTTTTCACGCAGTAAGAGTAGCACTAAGGCCAACCCACACCAGGAAGCCATGTCACGCCAATACTAACATCTAGAGATGGATACCGCCACAGGATAGTCCACCTTATGATGCGAACCAGACATCAACATCTCATACTATGAGAAGTACCACCTCCCATATTATCTATTCGGTTAGTTCTAGTCTGTACACAGTATCTGTACCAATACCTCTCATAGCACCGAGACATTCCCTATGTTACACACATTTCGATATCTTAGGATTCAACATCAAAATCCTATAGAGGAAGCTAATTTTTCCCCTAGTACACCAACAAGAATGCAAGAACTTCCTCCCACATAGTATCAACCCACCATAACCGAAATTATACCATCACCCAATGCTTATGACACACAACATCATATACGATTCGTTTCCTCATACGTAGGAACCATGATTCGTGATGTTTGCTCATCATTATTTGGTGTCAAGACCGCAAGATCCACCTCAACAGTGGTAACACCATCGACGATGCAAAACCATCCCATCTACACTTTTTCAACCTTGCTTGGTTCTACTGCATCAACCAATGAATTATATTCTTGCTTGTCAACCAACACAACCAGGTCTGAACCCCAAATGCAAGACCTGGAGCAACCCATGTCAACACTAGATAATATTTTTCACTCAAATGAAGATATTATAGAAACCATGATGAAAGATGAATATCCTTGGGACTCCATGCACCATCATTCATTTTTTCTACCCAAAAAAACATGTGTTTCCATTAGCGCACAAATTCACGATATCTACGCCATTGAATCAAAAGATTTCCTCCCACCAGGAAAGTTCGATTGGTTAAAAAATCCCATCCCAGCACCTGGTGCATTTGAGGAAGGGAACATGTCCAATATTTCACCTACCTTCAAGGTGAATATTTCAAGAAAACCTGTTAAGTTATGGTATGTCCTATGCTTATGACAGTTTACTTCTTTTTCTTATTATATTCCACAGATTGGCAATCACATGTACATAAAGTAAAGTGCAGATAGAACATTAAACGATCGACAGAAAACAAGCAAAGACAAGAGACACAAGATGTGGCGGCTAGCCAGGGACAAACCCCACAATGTGTGGGGAAACCCTTTGATCAAATCTTCTTTTATCTTCAATAATTCAGCAGAGAGAAATAGTACAATGAATCTGATTCATATAAGCAGTAGCAAACCCTAGATCAGCAGCATCAGCATTAGCAGCTTCATTATCAAACTAGGGCAGACGATATCTCACAAACCGACCGTCGGATTGACTTCATTCCACCACCAAAAGTTTCTGCTTTCAGATGAGGTTCAGATGAACCTACAGCACAGTTCATATGAGGAGGTATTCTAGGCCACGTAGGTCAATCTTTACTTCTGCAGTTGCAACTTCAGTTTCAGCAGTTTCTGGCTTCAAACTAGGGTAGTTGATATCTTGCAAACTGTTCATCGGATTGACTTCATTCCACCACCAAAAGTTGTGGCTTTTAGAGGAGGTTCATATGAACCTATAGTACAGTTCCAAATAGGAGACCTTCTAGGCCTCGCAAGTCAATCTTTACTTCTGCAATTGCAGCTTTAGTTTCAGCAGTTTCTGGCTTCAAACTAGGGCAGTCGATATCTGGCAAACTGTATATCGGATTGACTTCATTCCACCACCAAAAGTTGCGGCTTTCAAAGGAGGTTCAGATGAACCTATAGCATAGTTCCAAAGAGGAGATCTTCTAAGCCTTGCAAATTAATATTTACTTCTGCAATTGCAACTTCAAATTCAACAACTTCCGGTTTCACATGTGAGAGAGAGAGAGACCCATTTCAGCGCAGTAGAGAAGAGACTCATATATGTGTAGTAGAGAGAGAGAGATGTGATGAGATGAGTGCAAATGAGGAAAATTCCTCTTATATTTATACACAACGTTGGTGGGTGAATAGATGTGACTGTTGGGCTTCTGAGCCTACATGAGTTTTAGGTCAGCGTGATAATAATTCCATAATCAAAATAAATTCATATCTCCATGAATACTTATCGGAATCGGATGATCTTTATATCAATTTTACACCTCTCGACAAGAGGAATCTAATAAAAATATTATCAGCCATGAATAAGATGACCCACATGAAGTTTTTCCCTGGTTTCCAATTTTAACGCTCCCTCTCAACCATGGAGAACTTCATCTGCAATCTGTCTATCGGTCGTTACTATTCATCCATCAAATGCACTGCCTTGTATAGCCTGACCCTTGCCCTGCTCTGCTCAATTCTACTTGATCTGCTTTGACTTGTTCTGCCCTGCACTGATCTATAATATTTTGCTCTATTTTGCTCTGCTCTTGCATTGTTCTGTTCTACTCTGCTTTTGTCCGAATTATGAAGAAGAAGAAATGATCGAGGATGTATCATACTGACTCAAAGTCAGTCTCAAAGTATGTACCATTGGTCCCAGACCAGTCTCAACCAACTCGAAGTCAGCGTCATAGTGAGTACAACTCCACTGGTCCTAAACCAGTATCATCCTCCACTAACTCAAAGTTAGTCTCAGAGTGCATACCACTAGTCCCAGACCAGTCTCAGCCAACCCGAACTCAGCTTCATAGTAAGTACCACTCCTACCACTGGTCCCAGACCAGTATCACAGTCTCAGAGAGTGTACCACTGGTCCCAGACCAGTCTCAACTGACCCGAAGTCAGTGTCATAGTATGTATCACTCTCACTGGTCCCAGACCAGTACTGCACTGACACAAAGTCAGTCTCGGAGTATGTACCACTGGTCCCAGACTAGTATCATTGATCCCAGATCAATGGAGGTCATCCTAGCGTAGGAGTACGGTAGATACAATGATGTGTCCAATGGTACTACTATGGTCCCTAAATTCATTTCCCTACTCATTGATCAGATGAGAGGTACTTCCCATGAGTCCCAGACTGCATGGGTAGGATGCCTCAACAGGAGAACTAATCAATCTTGTCCTCACAAGAGAACACATCAATCCTGCATCAATCAGAGTGCATACCACTGGTCCTAGACCAGTCTCAGCTGACCCGAAGTCAGCTTCATAGTAAGTACCACTCCTACCACTGGTCCCAGACCAGTATCGCAATTTCAGAGAGTGTACCACTGGTCCCAGACCAGTCTCAACCGACCCGAAGTTAGCGTCATAGTATGTACCACTCTCACTGGTTCCAGACTAGTACTTCACTGACACGAAGTCACTCTCGGAGTATGTACCACTGGTCCCAGACCAATCTCAACCAACCCGAAGTCAGCGTCATAGTATGGTACAACTCCTACTACAATCGCCATGGAGAACATATCAATCTAGGCTGCCATGGAGAACACATCAATCCAAGCCTCACAGGAGAACTAATCATCCTGCTACATAGGAGAGCGAATCATCATGTTCCACAAGAGAGCGAATCATCTTGTTCCACAAGAGAGCGAATCATCTTGTTCTAGTGCACACCAACCAGGGGAGGGTGAGTCACCCTGTGGTCGTATGTTGCTCCAGTAATAACTGCAAGCCCTCAGAGCTCCCATAGCTCAATGAATGCAACATGCAGGACCCTTGTACAAGGGTTTCTTGCCGACTCCAAGTCGTTTGGGAGAATCACAGATTAGATCTTTCCTTGGGGCTTTGACAAGGTGTATCAACATGTACATCATCTTAATGCGATGGAGCCTCCTTGCTCATCAACTTACCATATCCCAGATGATGTCTATCTACTGGAGCAATCGACGAATATGGGATTCCTCAATAATCGAATCCCACCTCTGGTTGTTATAAAGAATCACAGTGGTATCCAATGTAAATCCAAACAGCTCACTGAAGAGCTTTCGCAACCAGACCGCCTCACACAAGGTCATGCTAGCAACAATATATCCTGCTTCGGCTGTGCTCAAAAACCATCGACTTTTTCTTCCTGCTCATCCAGGATCCGAAAGCAGATCCCAAGGTGAAACAGCACCCGAAAGTGCTCTTACGGTCCACCACACTGCCTACCCAATTAGCATCAGTATATCCAAGTGGTCTCACATCTCCAACAATGTATCTCAATCCATGAGAGATTGTGTCCTGAAGACATCTCAGAAGATTCCTGGCATCAATGCAGTGAGGCTCAACCAAATATGAGCTCACAGTGCTAACTGCAAAACATATGTTCGAACGGAGGTTCACCAAGAACATCAATGCAAATGAGTTTTTAAAACTCAGAGGCATTTCCCAAGTCTGGTCCGACATCACTACCATATAATTTCTAAAAGTTAATATCTTCGAGGTAGTCACAGGCTTGCAGTCCATCATACCGAATCTTTCCAATATCTTTACCACATATTTTCCTTGAGATAGGAAACTTTCCCTTGGCTTCTGCCACACTTTAAGTCCTTGGTCCTTCATTTCAAATTCAGAAGCCATCTCCCTCTTACATTTGTGAATGAGAGGGTTTTCACCTAAAGAGGTCATCCACATACAACACCAGTATGAGAGGCTTGTCATCTTCAACCTTAAAGTAAAGGTTAGGATTGGCTTCACTCCTATTGAGTCCCAGCTTCATCAAGTAGCTATTGATCCTCTCATACCATGCTTGAGGTGCTTGCTTCAGCCCATAGAGAGCCTTCTCCAACCTGCATACATGAGATTTTCAATCATAAATCTCAAATCCTTCGGGTTGCTCCACATAGACCTCTTCTTTGATCGAGCCGTGTAATAACAAAGTCACGACATCCATCTGATGTAGGTTCCATCCTTGTGAAGCGACAAGAGCTATGATCGAGCAGATGGTCGTATATCTAGCAACAAGTGCAAATATCACATCATAGTCTATACCTTCCTTTTGAGCAACAAAATGAACCTTATACTTTTCCATACTTCCTTTTGCTGCATGCTTTATCTTGTAAAGCCATTTGAAGTAACAATTGTCTTGTCCAGGGTCTGGGAACTACTTCCCAGACATCATTCTCCATAACAGACTCATATTCTATGGTCATAGCACCCTTACATAGTTAATGCTTGACGACATCTGAGAATGATGAAGGCTCATTTTGTATGATCATGCTCATGATAGTCAGGTATCCCTGATACCTTTTAAGCTTCTTACTTTGCTGGAAGGTTTCGTAGGGTGTAGCATGTCCTTCAGCATCATCAAGTATCCCCCTAAGCCATGAAGGCCTCTTCCTAGAAGAGGAAGGCTCATGTGGATGAGAATCTATTAGATCCATAGGTTCTTCTACATCAGGCATTGATTCATCATCCTTTTCTTTCGGTTCCCTAGTGTCGGCTTCTTAAGAGCTCCTCAAAGTCGGAAGATTGTTCACCTTGCGGTGAACTTTTCTCTAGGAGTCTAGGAACCCAATGCTTGATGACGGCATATACGGCAGTGTTTGTAGTTTCATCCCATTGAAACTTCGGAAGTCTTTGATCATGTAGCATGGCCCGGACAACTTCCATCATCGTGTGGTTCTTCCTTCCCGCCACACCATTCTGCTTGGGAGTATGTGGTGTAGTAGTCTCCCTCTTAATGCCAGCCTTAGATATGCCTAAGTGAACCAACTATAATACATCAGAGGTCTTGCTTTGGCTTGAGGGGAATGGTACCCTTTTGAGCTTTCCTTCGACACATCCCAGACATATACCTTCTTCCTCTACTTGGAATTTGGGCATCCCTATTATCATCTGTCTTACATTGGGTAGAGCTTTGTAATGAAGGTGGGCAAACCTCCGATGCCAAAGTTCGGACTAAAGAGATGTGTCATAAGACATGACACCTAGCAGACTTCCATCAACCTGATATAATGAATCAACACTAAACCCAAGAGTAAAGGCATCTTTAACATTATTTTTCCATATACATACCTTGCCATTACTGAAGGTTACCTTGTAGCCTTTGTCTTCCATTGTCGAGATGGACACTAGGTTCTTTGAGGTCAGGTACATTCGGACTTTCTAGCCTTCTTGAATGGTTTTCCTCTTCCTCGATCCCCAGCTCTCCTCGATCTTCAAGGGTTAGATTGATAGACGTCTTCCATCTGTGATAGTCAACTTCTCACAGAGCTTGTCTTCAGTAGGAAAGAGTGTTGAGGACCCCATAGTTCTTTTAGGATAGCCTTACCAATCTTCTCTTTGATGATTTCTCGTGCTCTTGCTTGGGCTTTGTCTTCACCTGAGCTCTGATACCATGTTAAGTTATGGTATGTTCTATTCTTATAACAATTTACTTCTTTTCCTTAGTATATTCCACAGATTAGCAATCACATATATATAAAGTAAGGTGCAAATAGAACATTAAACGATCGACAGAAAACAAGCCAAGACAAGAGACACAAGATGTGGCGGCTAGCCAGGGACAAACCCCACAATGTGTGGAACCTGATTCAAAATTCTTTATCTTCAATAATTCACCAGAGAGAATAGAAAGAAATCTGATTCATATCAGCAGTAGCAAACCCTAGATCAGCAGCATCAGCATTAGCGGCTTCATTATCAAACTAGGGTAGACGATATCTCACAAACCGACCGTCAGATTGACTTCATTCCACCACCAAAAGTTTTGGCTTTCAGAGGAGGTTCAGATGAACCTACAACGTAGTTTAGATGAGGAGATATTCTAGGCCACGCAGGTCAATCTTTACTTCTGCAGTTGCAGCTTCTGTTTCAGTGGTTTCCGGCTTCAAACTAGGGCAGTTGATATCTTGCAAACCGTTCATCGGATTGACTTCATTCCACCACAAAAATTTGTGGCTTTCAGAGGAGGTTCAGATGAACCTAGAATGCAGTTCCAAAGAGGATATATTCTAGGCCTTGCAAGTGAATCTTTACTTCTGCAGTTGTAGCTTCAGTTTCAACAGTTTCCGGCTTCAAACTAGGGCAGTCGATATCTTGCAAACCGTTCATCGGATTGACTTCATTCCACCACCAAAAGTTGCAGCTTTCAGAGGAGGTTCAGATGAACCTACAACATATTTCCAAAGAGGAGATATTTTAGGCCTCGCAAGTCAATCTTTACTTCCGCAGTTGCAGCTTCAAATTCAACAGCTTCCGGTTTCACATGTGAGAGAGAGAGAGACCCATTTCAGCGCAGTAGAGAAGAGACTCATATCTGCGTAGTAGAGAGAGAGATGTGATGAGATGAGTGCAAATGGGGAAAATTCATATTATATTTATACACAATGTTGGTGGGTGAATAGATGTGACTGTTGGGCTTCTGAACCTACATGAGTTTTAGGTCGGCTTGATAATAATTCCATAATCAAAATAAATTCATATCTCCATGAATACTTATCGGAATCGGATGATCTTTATATCAATCCTACACCTCTTGATGAGAGGAATCTAATAAAAATATTATCAGCCATGAATAAGATGACCCACATGAATTTTCTCCCTGGTTTCCAATTTTAACAAATACTGATTGCACTTGTATTATCACAGAAGATGGAGATAGGTGGAGTACAGGTGATTTGAAAATCTTACAAAGTTTGCATCATCCAAAGAAGTTGTGTGCAGCAAGATGCAGCAGCCACATATTCTTCTTCAGCTGTAGATAAAGCAATTGAACTTTGTTTCTTGCTGAACCAAGATACTAATCTGGATCCCATAAAGAATGCACCACCACTAGTGCTTTTTCTATCATCCACGCTTCCTGACCAATCTGCATTTGTATATGCATTAAGTGTGAGATTTTCATCTCTAGGATACCATAAGCCATATTTTTTTGTTCCTTGAAGATATTTGAAGATCCTCTTAACTGCCTGAAGGTGTGCTTCCTTTGGATTAGCCTGAAATCTTCCAACTATTCCCACTGCATGCATGATGTCTGGTCGAGTTCCTGTCAAATAGAGTAGACTACCAATCATGGATCTGTAGGTTGGTTGATGTACTACTGCTGATTCATCATTAGCGTTGAGGTTTACTGTTACCATAGGGGTACATACCCGTTTCGAGTCTTCCATGCCATATTTTTTCAAGATCTGATTTAGGTACTTGGTTTGTGATAAAAATATACCATCTTTATTTTGTTGGATTTGTAACCCAAGGAAGTATGTCAATTCACCAAACAAAGACATTTCAAATTATTTTTGCATCACCAAAGAAAAGTTTTGACTCATGGCTTATTCATTGCTGCCAAAAATGATATCATCAACGTATACAACAAGTATTAGCAATTTATCGTTATCAATTTTTATATATAGATTGCTATTTACTGAGCCTTTTGAGAATCCTTGTTGATGAAGTTATTTGTCTAGACGATAGTACCATGCCCTTGGAGCCTGTTTAAGACCATAGAGTGCCTTCTTAAGTCTATATACAAGTTTTGGATCATTTCCAAGGATAAACCCATCAGGTTGTTCAATATATACTTCTTCATTTAAGTCTCCATTCAAAAAGGCAGATTTTACGTCCATCTAAAATACTTTGAACTTTTGAAAGCTAGAGAGAGCAAGGAACATTCTTATAGCCTCAATTCTGGCAACTAGAGCAAAAGTTTCTTCAAATTCTATGCTTTCTTGTTGCACATACCCTTTACAAACAAGTCTTTCCTTGTTTCTAACAACTTCTCCATTTTCATTTAGCTTATTTTTGAAAATCCATTTTGTCCCTGTGACATTTTTATCTTGTGGTCTAGGAACCAACTCCCAAGCTTATTCTTCTCAATATTTTCAAGTTCTTCCTCCATGACTTTTACCCAGCATTCATCTTTGCATGCCTCTTTTACATTATGTGGTTATGTGGAGGAGAGCAAGGCTAGATAGCTTGAAGCTTCCGAAATGGTTCTCCTTGTTTGTACACCTGCCTCTTTTTGCCCCAAAATTTGGGATTCTGGATGATTCTTTTGAACATATCTAGATGGAGTCTTCTCTTCTATCCTTATCCGTTCTTCTGGTGCCTCATGGATTTCTTCTTCGTCTTGAATCTCATTTGATGTTGACGGATAGTCTTCGCCATCTTCGAAAACTTCAGATTTTTCTTGTCTAGGAGAGTTTCCTTCTTCATCAACCACAACATCAATGCTTTCAACAATTTTTCCAAGTATTTTATTGTAACATTTGTAATCTTTACTGTGAGGAGAATAGCCAAGTAGAATGCCTTCATCTGCTCTAGGTTCAAACTTGCCAAGATTTTCATCAGTTTTTTTAATGTAGCATTTGCTTCCAAATATTTTGAAGTATTTTACCGTGGGAGTCTTACCATACCAAAGTTCATGAGGAGTCTAAGTGCGGTTTACCCGGACATTTGTTTTGTTGAGAATAGTAATAGCGGCAAATGTGGCTTCACCCCAGAAGGTTGCGGGAGTTCTAGAATCATCAAGCATAGCACGGGCCATTTGTTGAATTGTTCTGTTCATCCTTTCCACTACTCCATTTTGCTGAGGAGTCCTTGCAGCAAAAAATTCCATTTTGATTCCATGTTCTTCACAAAAATCGAAAAATTCATCTAAGGTAAATTCCCCTCCTTGATCAGATCTGAGACATTTGATTCTACGATCTGATTGGTTTTCAACCAAAGCTTTGAATGAATTGAACTTTTCGAAAGCTTCATCTTTATACTTCATGAGTCCTATCCAACACATCCTTGAAAAGTCGTCAATGAACAATATGAAATGCTCTTCTCCTTGAGGTGACCTCTTCCTAGTTGGACCACATATATCAGTGTGGACAAGTTCAAGTGCCTGCTAGCTGAACCTTCCTTCTCAGGGAAATTAGTTCTAGTTTTCTTACCAAATTGACATGATTTGCATATTGTATTATCTGTAATTCTGATGTCAGGAAGATCATGAACTGCCTGATATTTGCATGCTTTCCTGATCTGGGAGAAGCTAAGATGCGCCAATATTCTATGCCATAGCCAGTGTTCGTCATTCTTGCTCAGATAGCATTATTGTTCTCCTTCTTTGAATATGTAAAAATTATTTGGAGTTCTTGTGCCTTTTATCACTTTTTTTCCTGTGTCAAGCTCATGAACAATGCATCCATTTGATCTAAATATTACCTCAGTTCCTTGATCGCACATTTGACTAACACTCAATAAATTATGCTTTAAGCCATCAACATACATAACATTACCATCTTTGACCGTCTTTTTCAACTGAGTAGAACCTTTACCTTTTATGAATGCAGGGGTGTCATTTCCAAATGATACCTTCTTTTCCCTTTCTAAGGCAGTATATGACTGAAGTTTTCCTTTATCACCTGTCATATGTTTTGAGCATCCGCTGTCAATGTACCATTGATTTTCCTGTCCTTCTGCATATAAGGTGATCCCACAACTTTCTGGTTGTAGATATTTCTTTCTCCATGTTTTGGAACTCAATGAAGCCTGCTCCTTCTAAATTGTTTGCCGAAACCTGCTCCTGCATTCATAATCTTCATGACTGAAATTGTTACAGATAGTGCATTCTATTTCATTTTCAAGAGCATAGAAGTTATTGTAGGTTCTTTTCATGATTCCTGTCATACCCCTTTGTTTTTGAGCTTCCCTAGTCATGATGATCTTGTAGGCAACACACTAAGAAGCTTTATGACCAAAGTTATGACAAGAGAAACATTGGACATTGAAGAAATTCTTGCGACCATCAAATCTACCAACCATATGATTGTAGTTTCCATCCATTCTTGAGCTAAATTGAGAACAATTTACCTGTGGTCGGTTGAGGCTTCTGTTCATCCTTGAAGTAGATTTCTCTCAATAATCTTTGATCATTCTTGAAGCAACTTGTCCCTGATTTACCTGGTGATCTGCATCATGATTTTGCTGTTCATTTCTCCTTGCTACATCAAGATAACTTTTGGAGGTGGATGGCTTCTATGCTTGCTTCTGAGATTGAGACGCTTTTTCAGAATATCCAAGACATGTCCTGATTAGAGGAGAACACTGCACTTTGATAATCTCATCTAAAGTTTCAGATCCTTTAGCAAATCTGAGATTAAGAGCTTTTGTTTTCTCAATTTCCTTTCTAAGTCCCACAATTTCACGTTCTAACTTTTCATTGTGTTTATCCTTTTCAGCAAGTTGGAATGTTAGAGTATCTATAATCATATTCTTTTCTTCTAAAAAAATTTTAAGTTTAGAAATTTCTTCATAAAGACCTTCTTCATTTATAGCATCGAAGAAATCGTCATCTTCAAAAGCCATCAAAAGTCTATTATCATGACCTTGTTCATCTTCATCACTATTTGAAATTCCATCACTGTCTTCATGAGTATAATAGCTCTTCTTACTTACATATTGTTTTCTGTTCCATCTAACAGGTTCCTTACCTCTGTCTAGTTTATCTTTATGAGGACATTTTTTAGCATAATGACCGACTCTTCCACAAGCAAAGCATTTGAAAGGTAGCTTACCTCTGAATCTTCCAGTTCCCCATTGAAGGTTCTTGACAAAATTTGATTCTTCCTCTTCTTCTGACATATGTCCTTGTTACACAAAAATATTGTCACCTTGATTATTTGCAGTTGGTATGGGTCTATCACCACCTATGCCAGTTTCCTAAGAAAGTCTCAAACCTCAACTCTTCAAAACAAGCTTTAGAAATGAGAGAAAGACATCAAAAAAGCAATGTAACTCTGGTTCCGCACTTTCTCTCACTTT
>APFE030593745.1:141583-154762 GCA_000404065.3 Pinus taeda | reverse complement strand
AGGTTGCCCCCTCAAAGAGGCTGAATTCTAAGGCGTTGATCTATCTTTTCTATCTTTCTTGAAGCTGGTTTCATAACAGTCTGATTTTCATAAGAATCCTATGAGTCCCTTGATCCTTTTTCCTAAATTCAAACAATGCTTGACCTTCAGATACCTTTCCATAGATATTAATGACTTCTCTTCTGAGGAATATATTTATCCTTCTTTCTTATGCAAATATTTTTTTATGGCCCAGCCGATTTATAAATCTATTTGCAAACACGAAATCATTTAAAGAAATTTGATTATAAAATGAATGATACTTATTGGACATGTGAAGATAAAATATTCACCTTGATCATGTTGAAAGTGGTTGAAGTGGATGTGTTTATGCCTCCTCCAGATGAGATCCTTGAAGATAGGAAGCTTTCCTTGTTGCCTTCAAGTTACTTATACTTATACATCTGATCCTTATGATTAACAAACTGTTGATAAGCTTGAGATGGCACTATATTGCTATCACATAAGTGGAATATGGAACCTTGTAGTATGCAGCATTGTGTATAAACATAGAGTATTGAGGTCATTTTTTATGATGATCATCTTACAATATGGAGACCCATCATGTAGTATTAGCATGTTTATCCATACAAACTTCTATATGTTATTGAATCAAGTTCTAGGGATCTGAGATGTCAATACTATTCTTTTTATAGAAAGTATTCTATCCGAGGTTGAGGTTAATGTGGTATGGCATAGACTAAGACTGTGAGAGGCACCAAGATTATGAAATTATTCAAGAACTTCATATAAGGATCATGTTGATAGTGTTGGACCCGTCAACATTAAGGGGATCTCCCCAGTATGAAGTCCTAACTAGACCTCACAATGTTTGGTGTAGGAGTCTCATCTAGTATGATGGCCCGATTGCCATTCTCTTAGAGATTTTCCTTAGCTCTTGTTGTTCAGCACATGAGAGTGTTATGCTTTTAACTTCAAGAAAGCGATGTGAGTGTGCCTAGTGAATGCTTAATGTAACCTTGTGTATGGGTTCTCTTACTATCAAAAGGGGGAGGTAAAAGTGAGCCTCTTGATGAGAGGGACCCAAGAAGAAACACATGCGAAAAATAAGAAGGGTTTGTCCAGCATCCAATAGAATATTCCACAGCGGATGAGGCAGTTGTAAAAACCAAATCTCAAGGGAAAACACATACACCGTCCAGTGAAATATTCCACCCAAGGGTGACAGTTGTTAACACCAAGAAATACACAAATATGGTATGTCTAATGTCTAGTGGAGTATTCCACATGGATGGGACAACATTGATAAACAATACAACACATCTTCAACAATATGAATACTAAAATAACCGAAGTATTTCAACTATCTTAGTACAAGTTAAGAAAACATGCATTACAAATGTTTAAAGAGTAGTCTTACAAACAAATACAAAACATGAATGAAAATTTGTTGGCCTAAGATAGGCTTCTGAATTAAGCAAAAGATCCAAGACAAATCTATACACCATACATTACTAGCCCTAGTAGTGGGACATTGGAGCCACTCCTCACTTCTCAAAGAACATACTACAGACTCTCAAGTCTATGTGGGAGGATCCAAGGTGAAAATTCATTTTCTCATATAATGAGGGGGTATATATAGCCGAGGGGGTATAACTGACCCTTGTGACTCTTCGACTTCCCTCATGATTGTTTCACTTCCTATGAATTTTTGACTTTACATGACTCTTCAATTTCATATGTGGGTCTCTTGAACTTCCACTTCACATTACATTGATTACAAAAATTATGGCCCATAGTAGTGATGTGTCCGAGACAACTCATGACACAACTCGACATGACACTGCTGACATGTACTAGCTAACTGTGGTGTTCGTGTCGATTTGTTATGTTGTTGAGTGATGATATGCTCTCGATGTAACATGTCCTCACCTCCACATGGAAAAGTGTGTGGGACCTTCGATGGTCTTGGTCTTTGCTTTATGGTGTATGTGCATGTGTCCCCTTTGCTCACTTGCTCGATGTGCTTCATGTGTTCGTTTGACCATGAGTAGGTCTTCTAGCATGCGCATATTTTCCATCTTGTTCATCATCACGCCATGTTTCATTGATGTACATGTTCCTGCAATCACTCATGACGAGACAACCTCAAATCCAAAAATCTCCTATTCTACCATGATGCAATGTTTTCCATTACGATGGAGGTGACTGGGAGAGGGACAAGGAACTGAGATTGTGGGAGCACAACACAGGCTGGGATGCGAGGCTCCAGAGAACTATCATGAGAAACTATGCAGATGTCACTAGGAGATAGATTTTCACAATCCGAGACAATAATGAAAACTACGGGGCAAAACCCAGCTGGGAGG
Organism: Pinus taeda; assembly: GCA_000404065.3. NCBI lineage: Eukaryota > Viridiplantae > Streptophyta > Pinopsida > Pinales > Pinaceae > Pinus > Pinus taeda. The sequence goes on along the minus strand of APFE030593745.1, from coordinate 152,393 downwards.
CAGAACTGCATATTTTCCAAGAGGAAGGCTAGTTGAGGTGTCAAGGGGTTGTTCGGCCAACCTGTGCAAATTTTTAGGGGAGCACTGGGTAGGTCACTCAGCTAGGATATGCGTAATTTCTCCAAGGAGGACATTGCAAAAGAAGCACTGGTAGAATAATTTGCGTAGTTTTCCAGAGGAGAACGAAGTTGGGTTATGGGAACTACTGGTCAAAAATGCACAATCCTGAGAGATACTTCGGGCCTAGATAGTTCTGCACAGATTCTGAGTTGATTGAAGATTTGTAAAGAAGGGTTGGATAGGACATATCTGCGCAATTCCTAATATGTTTGTAGAGTGAGAAAGAAGGGTTGGCTGTGAGGACAACTCTGCACAATTCCTAGGATGCTTTCAGAGTGGGAAAGAAGGCCTGGCTAGATAGCTCTACGCATTTTCTGAGTTGGTTGCATAGTAGGTAGGATGGGTAGGACAAGAAAGCTATGTGTGATTTTGGAACTCAGTACATCACAGGGTCACAACTTAATTTCTTTCTCCGATTGAACAACGAGAGGCTTGATGGGAGATCTTGCGGGAAGCGTAAAGTGGATCAGCTTCTGGGAAAAATTATGGCAGTTATGGGAGTGAGCTAGCTAGCTCGTTTTCTAGAATTGCATATATGGCATTGCTCAGAGTACACTCTCAAGCTCTGCGCAGTTTTGGGCAGTAGTGCAAGGTCACTGAGATCAGGTCTAGTCGATGAAGGCATGTGCAATCGACAGATTTTCAATAAAATTGACTAAGTGTAAAAGCAAGTGTAGTCGTGTAGACACAAAAATGTGATCACACACTTAGCGAAACTCAATTATACGACACCTCAAACCAACAAGACAACATGTGCTCAGTGAGACTAACTCGAAGGTTGAGAGTGACAAGTGCGACGGTTGAAATATGTCTTCGAATGACCATGAGGACACTTGCGTGACAATGTTTAAAACTTAGTGTTTGAGTGTGACCAATGTCAATAGACCGAAAATAAATCATACACACAAAGATAGACCTTCAAAATTCTAGAACAAACACAAAAGCATGACATAGCGGTCAACATGTCAAAAGATGACTGATAATCGATTAAGCAAAGAGGGTGTGAAAACTCAACAAGAGCTAATGGGATGAGCTCGACTGTTTGCGACCATCAACTTAAAAACTAAGGAAGGTTATGAAATTTGGATGTAGGCCAAAATTTTGTAGGGTGTTTTAACCACTACAACACTTGGTGACACATTTGTTGAATACTAGCTTCTCTATTTTGGTTCATTTACAGCATGGGGCCTTGGACTTTTAGGAAGTATTGATTCGTTGTGAAAGTTAATTTGGCTTCCCCACTTATCCCATGGACAGATGTGGTTCACCTTGTACTAACTCAGTCAAACACTGCAAAATTTTCAGCTAGATCAGAATGTTTCAAAATCGAGAAGGGTAGTTTGGTTCACGAGCTTAAGATTCACAAAGTATAATTTTTCATCTCTGGTGTTGCTCCATTGCCAGCAGGCTTCGACAGTACGCTAGCGGAGTCATGCAGGAACACAAGCATTGCTCCACTACCAACAAGCCTCGTTAGTACCCCTGTGGAGTTGCCTACTTCACCTCTTTGTGCAGGAAGCCTTTCTCTTATTTCTCATTTGTATTTTTTGAAAAGAGGATTGTGCATAGGCACTTGTTTATTTTTTGGGTGGAAGAAGGATCCTGACTTATTTAATTGAGAGAAGAATAGGTTGTTCCTTCATAGAAGCATATAAGACCTCTGATTTAGGTTTGCTTGTTTATATTTTCCCCTTCTCCATTTCTACTAGCTGGATTAAGCTTGAGCACACAGAGTAGAAGTTTGAGTACAGGCATGGGGTTTCGTAGTTTGGATATAGGTTCATGGTTTGACCAGAGCTTCCCTTACAGGTCATTCATATTTTCCATCCAGGCTTCATCGGCCAAAAGTTACAACCAAGAACATAGAAGACGAACACATGACTATCCAAGTGTTGCAATGTCACAAATCTCTTTAAACTCAGCCACATACTTATTCAAAAGCCATAAGAATATAGGACATCATTTATTTATAACAAAAAGTGACAAGATAATCAAAACAAACTAACTCAAACAAAGCAAAAATAGGAAAGTAAACTGGTAAAACAAAAACAACAAAGCAACAAAGCAACAATAATCATGCTATGTACATGGGTGGGGTGCAGCTCTAGATCTTTGAAAATAAAATTTTAAATCTTGACCATTGACATGAAGGTTATCAATCCTCCCATCAAGTGATTGCAAATGATACATGTGTTGGCCAAGTTTTTCATGAACCATGTACGTACTAATCCACAAAGACTCAAACTTCCTATGTTTGCCTTTATCTTCATGGGGTTTATCCCATTTCAAAACTAAGTCACCCAGAGCGAAGCTGGTGTTCCTTGCATACTTACAATCAAACCCTCTCTCGATACAGTTTTGGTGGAGTGTAAATTTTTCTTTTTCTTTCATCTGTTCTTCTTGTAACATGTAAAATGTATCCATCCTACGTTGAATCAATAGACACGACTTGCCTCAGGATTCTTGGGATAACTTAAGAGAGGGGAATTAGATATTGGGTGGTAGGATGAATTCCTTACCATATGCAAGGAAGTATGGAGATGTGTTCAGAGAGGGCTTGGGTGTAACTCGATCAGCCCAAATTTCACTCACCAGGGCAGAATGCCAATTTGGCTACTCAGGGTAAATGGTCTTTTTGATGATGCGATTAATATTCTTGTTTGTTGATTCAGCAAGACCATTCCTCTATGGGTAGTAGTTAGATGAGTGTTTAAGCACAATACCATATTGCAATGCAAAATCATACAATTTCAATGAAGATAAGTAAGTTTCATTGTCAAAAATAATTGATACAGGAATGCCAAACCTTGAGATGATGTTATGTTGAAGGAAGTTGATGACTTCCTGGTCGTTCACTTGTTTGAATGGAACTGCTTCCATCCATTGCGTGAAGTAATTTGTAGCAATCAAAATGTAGCAGTGTTTCCTTGATGAATGGGGGAAGATTTCCCCAATCATGTCTAAGCCCCACTATTGGAATGGTTCACTCACTGCAACAGGATGTAGTGGGGCTACTGACCTTCATGTTCTGTCGGCACATCACTGACAGACCGGGCACTTGCAGGCATAAGAATGTGCATCTTTAAACAATGTGGGCCAGTAGAAACTGGAAATCATGACTTTATGTGTCGTTGTATTACCCATGAAGTGACCTCTGGCTGGTTCATCATGCATGTCATGTAGTATTATGTCTTAATCTTGTGCCTCTAAGCACCTGAGAAAAATTTCGTTATTGTGCTTTCTGTAAAGCACTTCGTGCACTAACTGGTAAGATAAGGCTTTGAGATGAAGTTCCCTCTTCTAATGCATGGAAAAGTGAGAAGACAATGTTTTGTGCTCAAGGTACTAGTGCACTTTTTCGTACCAAGAGTTATTGTGCGAAGTGGGTGGTTCTCAATCTATATTGTACATATCGATTTTTTGCTCCCAACCAGCGAGCTCTTCTTCTTCCTCTTTGACATGTACTACTTTTGCTGCAAGTCTGCATAGACCATGACCCTTAACAATGTGAATTGTCTTGATATCAAGATCATACTCGTAAATTCATGTCATCTAGTTCGCACATCTTTCACCCAACTTGTTGAACAAGCAACGCTCTGACTACTGGGTGTGGAACAAAGACTATGCATTGATTTTTTACTAGGTATGGTTTGAAATGTTTAACTACCTTTTATACAAAATATTCCTATTTATCCACAGTGGGATAGTTGAGCTTGGGTCCCTACATGCTTGCACTCATGAAGGATATGGGACGTTTGTTGTTCAACTCATCATTCTATGTGAGCACTTCAACGAGTGAATTGTTGAAAGTGAATGTATACAACAAGAAATATTTGCTAAAATTTGGGTTTTACAATGCATGTGCATCTACTCTTTCCTGCTTGATACAGGAAAACACATCATTTTCCTTCTTACCGCAGTTATAAATTGCATCCTTCTTGATCATATCTTAGATAGGTTTGACAATCTGTGCATAGTCCGAGATGAACTTCTGGAGGAAGTTTATCTTTTCCAAGAAGGACTGCATAACTTTCTTGTTGATTGGGTGAGGAATCTACATGATAGTCTAAACTCAATCCAAATCAAAATTGATCCCACTCTTGGCAATGATATTCCCAAGGAGGCTCCCCTTAGACACTAAAATATGCTCTTCTTGGGATTCAAGGATATTCCATACTTTCGACACCACTCAAAAATATTCATAATATGGTGTAGGTAATCTGACCGCTTCCTTGAAAAGATTGTCACATCATCAAGGTAGACCACCACGCTATGTCCGACAAGCCCATGGAAGGCGATGCCCATAGCACATTCAAATGTCACGCCTACATTCACAATCCCAAATGGCATTCTTCTGTAATAGAATGTACCCCACTTGGTACAGAAAGTACTTTTGATTTTGTCACATTCTACTACCAAAACCTAGTTATATCCAGAAAATTCGTCAAGGAGAGAAAACATTTCGGCTCTAGATACTGTCTGTAAGATATGCTCCCTAAATAGCATGGGGTAGTTGTCTTTGTTTGAGGCCCTGTTATGATTTCAGAAATCAATGCACAGGAAGGTCTCCTCGGACTTCTTCCTTACAAGAACTAAATTCGAAACCCATGTAGAATGATGAACCTTGTATATGATCCAAGCATCCAACAACTTAGTCAATTCTTTCTGTATGGGGGGTTCAAGTGATAGATAGACTTTTCTAGTTTTTTGTTGAAATGGATTAACCCCTTCTTTGATTGGAATGACATGTTGGATTATTCGTGTGTTATAAGTTTTCAAATCATCATATGTCCATGCGAATACATCCTAGTACTATCTGAACAGGCAGAGAAACGCTTGTCACTCCTCTGGTGTGCAACATGTACCGATATGTTCCCAAGTTGAAATGTTCATGCATTAATGTGGAATTGTGTTTGTTGGTGTTCCTGGGACCTTTCAAGTGGTTTTGCAAGTCATAGATTTTTTCAAGTAACACCACACCTTTGGGAATGGGGTTTCCTTTATTTTCATCAGGTATGTTTTGTAGAGACTACTCATGCATGTCTTCATCTATGGTTGCATCTTTGAAAACATCAGCGTTGACCATAAAGTACAGTATATGTTCATCATCATCAAAAACATGCAAATTAGTTATGTTTTCAGGGATAGATGGATTATAAAACATCTCAATAGTAAATCTATCCCTAAGTGGTGTCATCCTAGCATCTGCATTTTCCAGAGAATCCGTAGCTACATTGCGCATTATTGGTACAGATATGATATTAAAAGCTTGAAAATTAGAAATAAGCCACCATACCTCTTGTTGGTAACCTTTAATATGAGGTGAGACATAATGTATGGTGTTACGTACCTGTCATACCACAATCTCTGAATCACCTACCAGTTTAAGCATGGTTACATTGAGGTTGAGGGCTTTGTGCAAACCCAAGACAAGTGCTTCATATTCAGCAGTGTTGTTTGTGCATTCGAACTCCAAGTGGCTTGAGACTAAATGCTTTCTTTTCTTTGGTTTGATCAAAACACACCCAAATCCAATGTTGTCATGTGTCTTTGATCCATCAAAACACAAGCTCCACAAACCATATGTACAGGGACCTCTTGTCACGCTAGTACTGCTTACACTACTGCTATTATTGTTACAAAGTATAGTATAAGTTTCATTTTCACTAATTGGGCAAGGAAGGAGACCCAACTATGTCTTTGGTGGGGTGGGGCTCAACTGTGCAAGATAGCACCCCAGCTACATTTCCAGAAAATCATTCTTGAACAAAAGTTATGCAAAAGCCAACGATTCATTCTTACCATCAAAGGGAGTAATGTTGTGCTTCATATACCTCTTGGAAAAACACTCGAATTTAGTTGCTTCTTCCCTGATATAGAAGCCATAAGTGTGACTAGTATGTAACAAAATATCCTTGCAACTTGTTGGACTAGTCTCTACTAAGTACTAAGCCATATGATTCTGGTATATCCACTATTACAATGTTGATGCACTGGTGAACTCGTCCATTGGAAGATAACCGAATGATCACATCCCAAAGTTCACTAATGGTTGGTACACATGTTCGATCAATTTGGATGATCTCTGTGGCTGTACTACTCCATTGCTCATTGATATTTTTACTAATGGAGAGTGGCATAACATTGACTGATGCGGGAAAGTCAACCAAACAGTTGTGGGCATTGAAGTTGAAAATTTTGAAAGATAACAAAAATGGTGGGCAAAGCGATTTTGCTTCTTCTATGTGAAGCATGTTGAGTACATATGTGAGTGATCTAGGAGACTTACTTGATCCCTTTATGGAAGAGTCATCATTGTCTGTGGAGGTTTTCCCCATTGTGCGTAAAAAATATGCCATTGACCCATGAGTTTGGTGAATTTGTACAGAGAGATGTTTGCATGGGTCTTCTTCGTGTCTTTGATAATATCATAGTCCAAAGCGAGAAGGCTCACAGAACTATCAGGGGGAATACTTGTGTTTGTTTTGTCCAGTGGAGTGTTCTAAAGTGAGTTGCTCATGGACATATCTTTCGTTTGCGCTATCTTCCCAAACTTATTTTGTGTTTTCTATGTTGATGGTACTAGTGGTTCAATGTTTCTAAACATTTTCTTGAATTTCTCTTTCGATACATCAATCACAGTAGAAGCCCCTTGGCTTCTTAAGTTATATTGATCATTCTATTTCAGGGCCTCCTTCTCGGTGGTTGTTTTCTTTTGGGCAGCGTTTAGACACTCATACATGTTAACAACGTGGCCAAAACTTAGTGCTTCATCAAATGAAGCATCCTCTTCATCATCTTCATCTTCTGGCTGAACTTGCTCATTGGCATTAAGATTATCGTTCATTCTTGAAGCCATGGAGCCCACAAATCAGTTCCAATCTGTATAGGTCTTCTCTGAGTTTCGCGCTTGGTGTAAATCACAAAATTTATCCTTCCCAAGTTGTTCCACTTAGAACACATTATTTGAACTCTATGCAGATTTAGTTAGGTGACTATTGCTGCTACCTGCTTTCCCACTCTTTCTGTGTGCAAAACAAAAGGTTTGTTGCTCACTGCTATCTTGTTTGTCTGTTGCTTAAGTTCTTATACTTTAGTTTTCAAGGACTTGAGGAGATGAGTAAGGGTCTCTATTTCACTTATTTCTTTTTCCTTCACCTTACTCACAGTAGCCTAGGACTTCCTGCTCACGTCTTTGGAATCCTTCATTGATTCATCATCCATAATGAGTCCAATTGTGCACAGGTCTTTCTTCACATCAATTGCCTCTTGGAAACTTTCGGATAGCGTTGGTTTCACAGCTCGCTTAATGAACTCCGCAATGTTGGTCAGCAGTGAAGATGTGTTGTAGGCGACTGTGATGGAGTCATGAGGTTTAGTATTTGCATTGAACTTGTTCAAGATATAGTTAAACCTCTGGTTGAAATATTTCACTTTCTCTTTCGGATCCATCTTAAGACTACCCAACTCTTTCAACAACATGGTGGGGGTTTTTTCATCAACAAATTTTTCAAGGAAAATTCTTTTTAACATCCCCCAGTTCTTAATGGAGTTGAGAGGAAGGTTATGGTACCATACAACTACTCTGCCATCCAAGGTACATGGAAACAATCTACAAGCAACATCATCATAACATACCTCAAGTGTCTGCAGATGCAGGTAGAATGTGTCTAGATGGTCTTCTGCCTTCACTGCTTTATCAGGGCCATATTTCATTAACAACTTTTCTGCATGGCTTGGCATCTTGTGCAAGGCACCATGGAGTGCCAATGGGCCTTGTGTCATCCATTCCATATTTTAATTAGCCATGTCTTATTCTTCTTCGTACTACTCCTCTTCTTCTAAATTAGATGATAAAACCTCTGAATATGTTGATTCGTTTATGCCTCTACTTCCTCCACTACCTTCCCCTTCGCTACCTCCTGTTAGAGACGGTCTTGTCATTCCTCCGTCAAAGATCAAAACTCTTTCTGCATCTCATTTTTAGGTGTCTCGCTCCATTCACTCAGCTGCATTCCGCTAGAGGCATGCCATAATCTGATGGAAGGGTCTTGTCAATTCATTCCCCTCATGTCTTGTACCTATTGGCTTATGTCTTTTCATCAAATTTATTAAAATCCATGACATTCAATGTTTGATCTTTAAATGGACAAGACTCATTTCAGTCATTAGGTCTAGGTTTTTCAAATTGTTGTTCTCAAAGTGCTTCAATAATACTTGCAAGCTAGAGGAAGGTTCAATAATTCACTCAAATGATGTTTCTGAGCAAGAAAAGATGAATTTTGGAAAAATGATAGAGTTTTTTGTCCACAATAGAACACGGAAGAAAAAACTCCATTTTTACACAGGTGTCATGGTTTCATAGAACTGTCAAACATAAAATTGCCTCAGGAGAATTGATGCACCTCTAGAGTGACCTTGAGAAAATCACGTTTTCTCCTAGCTTGGTTAGAAAAATGACTTTCTTGATGAGTACAATGATAACTAGACAAAACTATCTTTCCAATGAGCTAGCATGAGCTCAATTTGGAGTTGAGGAACACCTTCCAAAGTTGACCGCAACAGCACTCTGCCTTGAGGCAGCCTCACTAGGCACATTTTGACCAGTCTTGGGAGATTTGATTTTTTGATATGGCAAATGAACTCCAAATTTCAAAATTCTAGTTGGTTTGGAAATTAGACTCAAATACCTTTCCAACGAGCTATCCTACGCCCAATTTGGATACCAAGAAGGCCTCCAATAGTCTTCTGAAAAAAAACGTTATGCCCAGGCTCTATGCGCCGCGCCACTAGCGCGACGCTTATGATAGGGAGATCCAAATGCCAAAAAAATTATATTTTTGGATTCAGCATGAAAAATTGTGAGTTATGGTACATGGCCAAGAAATTTGGACAAGTTTTGAGTCCCCGGACCTCTCCATCTATAGTTTGGGTGGAAAATGCAATGCTTGCAAACGGTTGGCTCTTCGACTTCAATTCATTAATGATGATTGAACGACTCCATATCTGCAACGATTTGATTTCCCACCTATGAGGTTATTTATTGTATGTAAAATCATTTGTAAAGGGTTGGTTCTAATTTCTGGGAGACCGTGGGAGAGAAACTCAGTTTTTCATTGTATATTTTGGCAGAGAATTAATGAAAGGCAGCAGCTCTGGTTCATGAGATTCATGTGGTGTGAGAGTAGCAAATGTGTTCTCTTTATGTTTCACATGTATTTCGTTATGTTTCACAGTTCATTCATATTCATTTCCAGTGAAATTTTCTAAGTAAGATAAGGTAGAATTCATGTTTATTGCTCTTCCTGTGGGAAAGTTTCACGTTATGTGTTCTTCTTCTGTTGAAAAGGATTCATGTGTTCATGCCCTTTTCACCCTCCTAAACAATCTTTCCATTTCGCATTATTTCAAATTTTAATTGCTAGACTTTCCGCCTATCTTGCCTCATGAAATAATTTGTGCCTTTATGCTAAATTTTCTGCTCATACTATTCGTTGGTCCCATATATCCCAGAAACTGAGTCATTTATCAAAATTTGCCTCGTGTATCCATATTTATTTACTAGCCTAAAATCAATATTTCACTACAAGTCATCTCAGACCATATCGTTTTATTTATTCACTGAGCATGACACGGAGAGAGCCCTCCCCTGTTTTGGTAGGGCTAGCTACCAGACTGAGCATGGTTTGTGGTTACCCTGAATTTTGCCTTCCTTCAGCCCGAGGCAGATTTAGCTGCTAACATAGTGGCGACTCCACTGGGGAGCAAAATGATTTGCTTGAAGATTGTTTTGCCCCAGTACATCTATCAAGCTCAGATCTGATGGTTGATTGTGAACAACAATAGGACATAAGAAGACGGCTGAAATCATTCACCTGGCGACTCCTTTCACTAAAGAATCTAGCAACCGGTGCTTCATGGTGACTCCACTGTAGAGGGATCAATAGCTTTGAGATTTTTTAAAATGGAGCGAATTGCAAGAAGATACGCTCCCATGAGCCGAGATCACATTCCAGGCTTTCCAAATAAGATTCTGAAAGTGGATTGGTCAAGGAATTTGCCTACGTTTAAAGATGATGGTAGGAAGGATGTTGCTTTACATCTAGTTAGATTTCACATGCATATTCGCAAGTTGAAAGTTGATTTTCCTGAAGATTGCCTGATGAAGATATTCCTGGCCACTCTGGAAGGTGAAGCCCAATCTTGGTATGAAAATTTTCCCGCGGCTTGTATTTACTGTCTAAAGGATTTCATGCCCTATTCATTGAAAGGTATAAAGACTCTTATCCATCATTAAATCTAGTTCATGATTGTTGCAAACATGCTTCTAATTTTATTGAAAGCCTTGAAAAATACTATGAGGATGATAATTTTATGGATGATGAGATCATGGAAGCCTTGTACGAGAATCCATTTTAGCAACATGAAGAGAAACTAGAGGAGTCCCATCAATATGCTCAGGAAACTTTGCAGTAGAATCAAGATCTTTGTACGGTCGAAAATGAAGGAATTTTGCATCTTGACAGTCAACATGAATTACATGAAATAGATTAGCAGGTCGAAGAGTTCCATATGGCTGAAAGTGATGAAAGAAAAAGTGTTGTTTCATATTTGTCCATAGAAGCAGATAGCATGCAGAGAAATCAAGTTTCAAATTCAGAATGTGATAATGTTAAGACATCCATTTCAG